>QLNU02015003.1:169857694-169893077 GCA_006491805.2 Dysdera silvatica
TTAATTTTATCATATTTAATAAGTACAATAGTGAATGAAGTATCCTCTACATGAATTTATTCGAAGCAGTCATGTCCACGTTATCCCAGCTTATTTCTGTATTCGCCTGTCTTAACGACTTTCCTCGGCTTTTGATAAACTTTTGGGATCCAATTGAGATGTTCAGTTATCCACCGTTGGTCACTTGTTCTTGGCCCTGCAGTGACACAGTAGTAACGTATTCATTCAGAGCACTGTTCATCCAGATTCGACTCACAGCGGGGAAAAACGCTTGCAGACTAACTGTTCACTGTAGTCTGAGGATTGGTTTCCTAGGGGGTTCGGATTCCTCCGGAAAATGTAGACCCGTTTCTCTACAGTGCCATAGTGGTCTGATGCATTCGTCTATTGTGTCAGACCCAGAGTTATCGTGGAATTTGTGCCGTTTTTCTGCGTACCGTAACCTGAGGTTTGACATTTTTGGCAAAAGAAGTTCGGATTTCTCGAAACACTGTAGGTCTCGACGATTATTGCTATTCCTGGTATGTAAATCTAGTCCATAAATGTTCCCAACCCTTGTTTACTCATTCTCTCCTAGTTATTCCAAGAGAGTACAATTATCCATGCTTCTTTGGGTTGTTTGTAATTTATGAATTGCCTTCTACGATATATTTTATGCCTCTTTTCTATAAGGAGTTAACTGAAAATTACAGCCAATATTTTACTTACATTTTAAAAGTTTGAATTTTTTTATTACATTTAGACAGTTAAATTAGTTTTTTTGTAAAAAGCAAGAATGTATTATTTTGGCTTGAGGAAAAAAATCACGGTAGTATTCGTAATAATTTAATTGTGGTTTTCTTTAGGGGCGTAATAATTTAATTAGGCCATTTATTAGTTTAATAATTCGCAATTAATAGTCGAGAGTATCTCATTGGAAACAAAGCATTTTCACCACGACTATGGCAGTTTTTCCGATAAAATAAGCCGTAATTTCTACCCTTTTCATTTAATCAGTTGATAGTGGGCCATCTTGTATATGTTGTTATTTGATATATACGTAAAAATGATAAATACTTTAATATGTAAAATCTGTAAATTGGAAAACCATATGTATACGGCTTTACCTCGTTTGACGAAGCATAACCCATTAGTCGTTGTCCGCCATTAAAATATAACCAACTTAAAAAAATTTAGTTTGAGAAAAAAGAAAACACATCACGCTATTCTTCTGTCAGGATTCGTACGGATCATGGAAATCCTGGAAAGTCATGGAATTTTATTTTGCATTTTCCAGGTATGGAAAAGTCAGGGAATTTAAAAAAACACATGGAAGTCATAGAAAAGTCATGAAATATTTGTTTGGGAGCAATTTTAATTGAAACTCTAAAATGCTGCCAGGAGGAGGAGGAGAAGGATTGTGCAAGGGTTTCATTGGGAAGGGTGGCCGCCGGGGGCGGCGCTGTAATCCCAGACAGGACGCTTGAACAGCGTAATCAGCCGCCGAGGCGGCTGAGGGGGAGATGGATTGCCGATCAACACGGCATTCATAGATGCACGTTCACGTAAAGTCGTCATTCAACGCACACCGAAACCAGCTGCCGGGGGAACCGTCACGGGGAACGGCCCAGGCAGCAAAACCGGAATCACACCCCAGAGCCGGCCGAGGAACCGGCCAAGACCGGAAAGGAAGGTGTTTAGCACAGCCACGGAGGCAGCGCGAAGGCGGGGGGATCCGGTGGGATCCAGGAGGTCGGACAGACCTGGTGGCGAGGCGAGGCCTAAACGGCGGCGGGCGAGAAGGAGCTCCTCCCTGAGGTAGCCGTAGGCCGGACACCGCAAAAGAATGTGTTCCAGTGTTTCGTCAGCACCTTCCTGACACTGGAGACACACAGGCGACGGGAGTTGCCTAATGCGGTGGAGGTACTTGTTGGTGAATGCACAGCCAATTCTGAAACGATGCAGCCTGGTCTGTGCCCCCCTTGGGAGACAATCGGAAAGAAAGTATGGCGACTTTCGCACCTCGAAAAATAATCGGAAATGCCAAGAAATGTCTCTTATCAAGAGGTTCACCATGTCACTTCGATAGGTGTCCTTCAGACTCCTGATACGGCAGGAAAGGGAGGGGTTGTGCGGGGAGGGTCTGTTACTGCAGGAACCGTTTACGTCCTCTAGGGCTCGACGCGCCCAAGTGTCCGCAATTTCGTTACCACGAATACCGGTGTGGCCTGGAATCCAACAGTATGTCACAGACCTCCCCTCATCCGCACATCTAGCCGCCGCGACCACAATGTCCTGGACAATGGGGCAAACCGACAAGCTCCGCCTCCGTGGATGAGAAGCACAGTCACCCATATATTTAGTATGGAGTAGAATAGCAAACCAAACTTCTTGTAAAAATTCCATCATTATATGCGGTTGGTCGTTATAACCAGCGTCGTTGTAAACGATTTTCACTGTATTAACCTTAGTCGATTTTCATTTACTTGCTTATTATTATTAATAATAATAATTCGTCCAGCAGTTTTCTGGGAAGACGATGCTCGTTTGAGGCCGCCTTTTCCATTTTTCTTTTGAACAATAAGAACAACAAATGTCAATTTTTTCAGTTTCGTATATCAATTCCTACTATTCTTGCTGCATTACCTCTCAATTTTATTGAATAGTTCATTAAAAACATGTAAAACACTTCATGCTTTTTCAAGGTATATCCGATTCCACTTTTAATCGATTTATTCTGCAGTGCATTTTATTTATTTTTCTTCTTACAAAAATGCATGTAATGTTTTAACCCATAGTTAATGTCATGTATAATTAAAATTCGCGTAAATAGTTGAAATGCAAGTAATTACTACCCTTAACACAGCCTGCTTCTGAGATAACAGATGTCCTTATCTATTTGGTTTCCAGGAACTGACAGTTCTTCGTATATTGCTAGTAGCGACAGTTTTTGCAAAAAGAGTGTTGCATCACGAGATGCATATTCTGTTTGTAGTATACGACGAAAGTAAGTTGTTTTAGTTTGATATTTGGCATAATTAACTCAGGATATAGATGCACGTGGCTGTGAATGCTACTGTTGTTCTTCCGCGTGTGCGGTTTTAAACTTAATGGATTTATTTGCTAAATATTTTTTAGCTATCGTTTTGAAAAATAAAAGTATTTTTGCTTTGCCTTTTATTTAATCGCGATTATTATTTTTCACGCTGGTATTTTGATTTCATTTGTTGGTTATGTATTTTTGATAGAGATATGAGAGAGAGAGAGAGATGTTCCAGTATTAAAGTATTTTTCCTAATTTAAAGCAATAATAAAAAAAAAAGGTTATTTTTGAAAACACACTTGTGTAATGAAAGTACCATGTGAGCATAAAGTTTTTTGCCTTTTTTTTCCAATTTTTAATAGGAACGCTGCCTTTAATGTTTCATAAATAGTCAGTTCTATATAATATGCAATGAAGTTTTAAAACTTGCTCAAATTTTACAGCTACTTCATAAAGAGAACTGATATATGTTTAATGTATGTACATAGTATAAAAGCAGTGACTCACTCGATTTATTTCAACATGTAGAATTCTAAAAACTAGTCTCACAACACAGAAGAGCTCCATCTAATTTGACTTGAATTTTTTAGTTTTTACATAGAATTTTTCAACCACCAAGAAATCTTTAGCTATTCTATGCACACAAACATCGTTTTCAAAACCCCGATATCTCTTGACAAAATTTAGCATGAGAAATATTGGCATGTGATTTAATTTTATAAGGTTAAAAAATTCATTATTTTTTAATCTTTAAAATAAATATGGGAAAAGGTTAAATTGGAAAAGCATTTTGGTCAGACATTAAATGGCAAAGTTCCTTTTAAAATTTAATGTATTGTAGAGCAACTACCAATTTTATTCATATCAAACCAATTTTTTTGTTTACTTAAGTTTTAGGAGAGCCTTAGTCAGGAATAATTAGAAATCTAGTGATGTAGTGATCATAGTTGATTTTAATTAACATTCAAGCACGTAATTCTTTTAGAACTCTAGGTAATAATAGGGAACATCGTAACCCTCTTTCATCGACTTTGAACGTGACGGGTGCACATGACAATTATGTATCAGTCATTTCGGGAAAGGCCTGCTGTGGCACAGTGTGGTAATGCATTCGCCTAGTGTGCCGTTAATCCGAGTTCTACTCTCAGCATTGCAAAAAGAATGCTTACTCAGAGATCTCATAAAGATCACACTGCTCACTGTAGTCCGTGGTTTGGTTCCCTAGGCTTTAAGAGGTTTGGATTCCTCGGAAAATTGTAGGTCCAGAGGTTTGGATTCCTCGGAAAATGAGTAAGTCCCGGCATGGTATGACCATTGTAGTCTTTGAGCCGTAAAGCCACAAACATTTTGGGAAATTTTAAACTGTTAAGGTTTAAAAATGAGAAAAGAAACTTCTGCTAAATTGCAGAAGTTATAAAATCAATGCACCAGTACGTCTCTTTCATTAGTGGATGCCTAGCGGGGAGGACTTGGGGGGGGGCATTTCTGGATTCTGGCATTAAACCTAAGTCCTGAGCCAGTAAACATTCCAAAGGTATTGTGTGAATTAATTTTAGAAAGGAACAGCCAAAGGGTGTCAGAAAGATTGATGGATAAAGCATGCATGTTCGGCACGAATTCACCTGTATCTCCTGGTTATTGTGTTTTGTACTCGTACCAAACTCTATTATGGAAAACAGATTTGTAACTTGAAATTATCCCGTCCACACTGCATATTACTTCCTTGCTTCTGTCGCTAATCGTACCTACTTCTTTCTGGTGTTTAAAACTGCGTCATTATCACTGGTAATCTGCGAGTCCGGTTTGAATTTTTTAAAACAGGGTTTTTGTTTTTTTTTGAGGTACTTACCTACGTATTGGCATCGGTGATATGGTGGGGGAGGGGGGCATATGCTTTTTACAGCCATTAAATATTCTGGGAACATGTTTTCCTGCTTCTCCACGTCTCGTCTACTCCACATGAATTCTGTAAAATACAAGTCAAAATGATGTCACTGCAGCACATGACAGATGCCCGAAACGTATCTCGAAAACCTAGCCCAAAACCTATCTCAACAACAAAATGGCTCCAGGGATGCTACATCCAGAAGTTTGTAAACGAATGCACACATAGAAGGGGCGAAACTACGCTCCAAAAAACCCTTCACTGAGTTTTGAGATGTCATCATTGGTAAAAACCAGTGATTCAACATACTCAAAAATTATCTGGACGGGCTGCAAAGCCGAAGCAGCGTGGGGGGGGTCTCCCCTGCACTACTCCTTCTCTGATACAGGTAAGAGGATTTTGTACAAAACTTGATTACAGTGATCTTTCTGGCAATGTTCCAAAAAACCAGTGTATGCTGTACCGATGCTCATATATCCAGTGCGCAGAAATCTCAGATCTATTTTAAGAGTATAGCACGAGTTTTGGCAACATTCAAATCATCTTGGCGACAAGGAAGTAATAAAATAAAAGTTATCCTATTTATTTGAATATGTGTATTGAGGTTTTTAAAGCATGATTCTAAAATTTGCTTTTTTATTTTCAATCGATGGTTTGAATAACCACCCAATTTAAGGATGTAAGATATTATTACCCTTTACAGGGATAACACAATTGCCAAATAATGGTCAACACACAAAGCCACCAAGGAAAGTTTTTTGTGAGTTTTCGTGGGGGAATTTATTATACTTAATAATTTTCGACACCCACATATAAGCTTAACCCTCTGTCAGGAACACCTCCGGGTCACCCGAGTTCACACACAATGAGCCTGGAGAGCACATGTTTGAAAATTGCCGTTTTTAACAACCTATATGAATTCCAATTATCCAAAAGAAATCACCGACATTTATAGGGCTGCATACTAAAAGAATAAGAGAATTTTGATTCAGAAAAGTACGTTTAATGGTTGTGAAAGTAATAAAACGAAAGGTACTCAAATTTTGAAACGGGCATTATTTTTTTCAAACATAATCATTTCCAAACATTACAATTAGTAAAATACAATTAGTAAAATGAATTGTAATACTTTACTTAATTGTAATACTAGACCCATATTTAATCGGAATCGGACATCTCAAGTTCATTAGAATTGATTCATTTGCATAAATAATCGCAAGGGTGGCTGACCAACATTTGATGGCTCATGCAGATAGCTCTGTTACATTTTCGACATCCATATTGAGACAGCCTTCTCACACCCGGGGGACCCCATTCTTTTGGGAGGTGGTGATTTTTCTCTATTAACCCTGTGAAGATATTTTTCCAGCCGGACTTGTAGGCCATGTGGTATTCCAGCGGTATTCATACTTCTTCAGCATAGGTGTTCAATTATCAGTTCATGTGACAACTGTTTCAAAAATACTCTTCTAAGTTTTGGTTCAGGTTGATTCCCCAAGGTAAATCACTTAAGAGTTGACCCCACCAATATTCAACATCGCAAAGAATATAACCATTGGCCAACACTGGGTGTTTCGGCTCATGCTATAAGTAGCCCACATTTGATCAGAAGTATCAACACCACTCTTGGTCAAATTGTAGAAAGTGATTACCTTTGGTTTCATTCGTTCTTCAGATTGAGGATCAATGGCATTGTCATTATGAAGACTGCAAATATGCATGAAGACGCAAGGATAAAGTGTTTTCTTTCTCAAGGGATGTAGGAAACCAAAACTTTATCATTGAAGCCAAACATACTGGTGTTTGCTTTTCTCCCTTTGACGTTTACAAAGTCCGTTGGCAACTGTGTTTTATTTTTTCTGACAGTTCCAACACATGAAATCTTCTTTGTTTTCAAATCATGGATGAGATCAAAGTCAGTGAACTAATTTATCAGCCGTGATATTGTGACCAGAGCCAAGTACTGGCTCAGCCATTCTCCTCACCATGTCACTTGGTTTGCTGCTAACATAGAAAGAGCCTGGTGGCTGGTTTCCAGCATAAATCTCTAAATTGACAGTGTAAATCATTCTGGCATCAATAAGGGCAAAAAGTTTTATACCATACTTATTTGGTTTCGAGGGTATATATATTGCCGAAAAACACATTTGCCTCAAAAACCTGGAAGCATTTAATCAATAGTCAGATTCTCCCCAGGAGTATAGCTCTTCTGACAATTTTCCACAAATTTGTCGAAAATATCTTGAAGTAGGGCTAGGCGGTCATACTCTTTTCTTTTGGGTTTGGGTTGTTCAGTCAAAACAAAGGTAACGGATCAGTGTCTTGAACCATTTCAGATTCATGACGACTCTGAATTTTTCGATGCCGTCTCCTTCTTTTCCCCAAAGTTCTTCTATACTGTCTCCTTCTTTTCCCCAAAGTTCTTCTATACTTTGACGATTCCCTCTGTATGCTCCTGCTAGATACAATAAGCCTATGAAAGCTTTTATTTTGATAACATCAGTGGGTTTGATGTCTCTCTCTCCCTCTCACAAATCGATCTTTGATGGAGTCAATGTACTGGTTTGTGTATTTGACAATCAACTCAAGAATGTCATCAGTGAATAAATTATTCCAACATTCAAATACAGTTTTAGAATTCTTCGCACTTCCTTTGACTCCAGGAAGGCGAGTGCAAACGTTGTTAGGCCCACAATGCTGACTTTTCTTGGGTGGCTTACTCACCCATTTGGCCTTTCTATCTTTCCTCATATAGAAAGTTTCACCCGTTTCTTCATCATCATCATCATCTATCTCCTCACCAGATTGCTCTGTTTCTGAATTGAGATTACATACTTCAACCCCATCTTCAGAGTCAACATTACTCTCTTCCCCCAAATCCTAAGTCAGTGTGAGGTCTCCATCTTCTCTATCCAACCACTGCATTATTTCATCGACGTGAGTCGGGCTTCATAAAATTTCCACTCCATTTCAGCAGAGAACCTAAAGAAAAACAAAAAACGGAAGTTATGACGTAGTCAGGCGCAATGTGCCTGAGAGGCTAACTTTGTATTTCTATTTATTTATACAAAATATCCATAAAATTAATTATTTAATCATAAAATAAGCTGAATAAGCACTTGTAGTGAAAAATAATTGAAAATGCGCACCTTTCAATTTATGATGAGATCGGGTGCAACGAGCCTGACAGGCCAAAGACACTGCTACTACTCTCTACGGCGTCGGAGGAAAAACTGATTATGGGCGTCCTATGTGCTTCCCCTAAACAGGAAGGTACTGGGAGAGGCAGGACTCGACGATGATCTGGCGGTGAAGGGCAAATAAAAGTTTCCAACCCGTGCCCTTCGAAGGATTAAACTAGAGCTCTGTAGAAAAACTATGTGAGTAGATATCCCAACATTTTAATAAGTGGTAAACTTTTAAAATCTCTGAATTAATGGATGTACTATTTTCATTTATATGTCCCGTCCCCATAGTTAGTTTTAATATACTTTAAAATTATATTTCCTGAATAATATTATGGGTACTTATGTATTAGCCTGTTGACCTTTTCCGTAAAATAAAAAATCGTCGCCAAATGCACGATAGACAGCCAATGTTCGTATTTAATCGTAACATGATCAACATGTAAAAGGTAAACATTGGTGGCAAGGTCAATGATGGCACAAACCAATTCGTTGACATAGACATCTCCAGTAAAGCATCGGGTCACCATCACATATGCCAGTGCACAAGTGGCAGGGCTTGATGCCTAGTCGTCTATATGGGCGTCCACAGAAATTTGTGATCATTATAGCTGATGACTCTGAGCAGCTATGGTGTTAGTTTTGGTCTGAAACGATCGATTTTGATTGGATCTGTGTGTTCCACATGCATTTTAAAACATTGAACCAGTTTTAGTAACTGAAAAAATGTCATATCAAAAAATAAAATTTTAGAATATCAAAACTCGACTACAAATGCCAACATGAAATATAAAAGATTCATAATATTAGATCGTCTCAGCAGCTATTTAAGGATATACCATTGTCAATGGCAGAGAGGGTCAGGAGGCACATGGCATGCAAAAATATAAATGTTACAGCAAGGTTAACTGTGGTTTCTGTGTAACAATGTATCAATCCATTTCTGAGTTCCATTAAACCCCTCTACTACAAACAACGTTGGATAGGGAATGTATTCATGTCAATCCCTCGACTGTGTATCCTATCACAGTCACCTTACTGGTGAGTATTGGGTGCGGCTTATAGTGAATTTTTGGGGGGTTTTATTAAGTGGATTTTAAAAAAAAAAACTTGATTCCCAGACAAAGATTTATATAACCATGCACCTGGAATTGTCTCAGAGGGTGAAATCATCCATAGAAGTCAAAGGAGAAAAACAAGATTTTTAGTCAAACTTGGAAAAGTCAGGGAAATTTGGGGGTGGGGGCAAGTGTATTCTAGGCCTGAAATTTTGGGCCCTGATAAAGGTAAAGCTGTCCCCCCCCCTGCAACCAAAGAGTTCAGTTCAAAGTTTTATTTGTGGTTAGTCAGGAAACCATGCGAGGAACAGTTGGATGGTTTTTTTCTTCTTCAATGCAAGTGGAAACTCTTTTTGTGCAGAAAACAGCAGCAAAAAGTAATATCGTTGTAGGAATTCATTATTGAAAATTCAATAATAAATAACAGCTAATAAAAGCATATATTAAGTAAATTATAATTCATTTGCCATAAGTAAGAAACATTTATTATTCAAAATTTGATCATATTATTAAAATTTCATACATTTTCCTCTTTATTCGGAAGTACTAAACAGATTTTTTTTCTTTTTTTAAGAAATGCTCTAACAAATACGGTAGTGTTAATGTATCTGGATTTAGTGTACATGATTTAAACTATTGAAAGATGTTGATTTTTCCGTGAATGTAGACTGTTATAAAACAAAGCTTCTCATAACTATATAATCAAATTATTGATTAACCCCAGTGAAGAGTAATTATATCTTACATCCTAATGTATGGAGAAAAAAGCGTCTGTTCTTGTCCTCATTCGTCTAGAAGGTCAAGACACTGCGGGGACCTTGGTTCGAATCCGGGATGAGGATGGCGTCTCTTTTTCTTCTCCTAAAACAAAAATAGCTCTAGTGTGAGCTACAAATACATGGGTGTCAAATTTATTATTAAATTATTGCTGATGTAATTTTAATAAATAATGTTTTTCTGTATCATTATTGTAGCATTAGCTTTATCAGTAACATGGAATAATGGATGCAGATGATGTGACAGCAAATCCATTACCGCCCTTAAATAAGTCAACGTCACGACTTTCTTTAGACGAAGGTGTATCATGGTTCCATGGCAAAATTACAAGAGATGCTGCAGAGCATATTTTAAAAATAGGTATGTTCAAAGCATTTTCAACTTAATTCTCTGTGGTGGTATTACTCATTTATGTTAAAGATAATGTTTAAAAGTAAGGATATGTAATAAACATTTTATCACATAGTTAAAAGCAGAAGATAATAGTAATGTTATGTATTTACACAGGGTTTGTACGGTCCTTAATTTTTTAGGAAACAATTTTTGGTCCTTAAAAGTCCTTATTTTTGCCCAAAATCTGCTAAAAGTCCTTAACTTCGTTCTTTTATTTCTCAACATTTGTCTGAAGTATGTTTTAGTTAAAATTTTTATTACTGCCATTCTTCTTACAATATGAATCAACATAAGGAATGAACATAAAACTAAACACCATTCGGGTTATAATATGCCTGTTATGAACAATGGGAACATACACCATGAACTAACTCCCTCTGGGAATATGCATAGAGAATTCCCACCTGTTGGAACTTTCTACCGTATTTCTTTATAACAAGGATTACCAATATATCTCACACCTCTTCCAAACACAGATTTAAAGTGCGAGACTGCTTAGTCACAACCTGAGTGTCTTGAGCATATTAGTACTGCGGCCTTTTCCCTTGTTCCCCACCACACTGCATATTTTGTAATTACATGTCTGTTAAGTTTTACCCTGCTCTGTATGTGTCTAACTATGGCTAACTAACTAAATAAGTGTTCATCCCAGCCATTTTTAGAAGGGTGAATCATCTTACCTGGTCCTCATAATTAAGCTAGCTACCTACCCAAGAAAATATTTTGTGACCGAAAATTGTGGTTGGGGAGGGGGACATTTATGATTACCTTATATTCACTGTTATAAAATAACGATATTTTTATCAATGAATTTATTTTATTTTCCTGTTTGAGGAAGGTGGTAGATTTTCACGGAATTTTGCATAATTTAATATTAAGGCAAAGAAGAGGTGGGGTGGGGTCGCTTTCCCATGGAGGAATGGTCGTCGGAATTCTGCAGTAAAGATTGACTACAATTTAAAAAAAAGAAAAAAGTCATCTTTTAAAATTTTGTGCCTCTTTATAATAAACTCGTTTTTTTTTCTCTCCCCAACTTAGTGCTGATGGTGGAGATATCCTCGTAGGACCTCAGCTAGATGCTTTTTTTAGGGAGGTGGGCCTAGAATTCGCTAATGATTTGATGTATTTTATAAATATATTTAGTAATACTATCTATGCAGACTGAAAATTTAGCATTAATGAATAAATTTTTTTAATAAATTTTGCATTGAGCACCAGTGTAGTCCGCCTGCATGTAGACCCATAAGTCATAGTCATAAGGTACTCATTTATCCATGGTTCAACTCTGTCCATACCTCCCTCCTCCAAAAGCCATCATACCAAAAATGCTAATGTAGGTTGGTTTGTTGCAAGAGGCTGAAGAAACCTATGTAGATTTCATGTGATCCTGGCAACCTTTTCATTGTAAAACTTACAATCAGTCATGAGTTAACTGTTGATATAGTGGTCCGCTAGAGAACAAGGGCAGAACTCTCATATACAAGGAAATAAAAACAGGTGATAGCGTGCCCTATGGACATTTCATCTTTTTTTTTAAATAAAGTAATTAATTATAAGTAATAAAGTTTTTAATTAGTGTAATACCTGAAATTTTGGACCCAAAGTCCAACGGGTTGTGGCAATGATTTTTTTTCGCCGATTGAGAGAGATTCAATTTGGTGACTTAACGACATTCTTTGGAACTTTTTGTTTTTGCATTGTTTCATGACGAAGATGCCATATTTTTGATTGACCATCGTATCTTGAACAGGAGGAACTAAAAAAAAAGAGTACTCAATGCACCTTTATAGAATTTGGCTCAACTTTTTTAAAAACCGGTACACCTTAAGTTCTAGAGCAGGAATTATGCTGTCTGCAACTTTCAATTTCGTCGATCAGATAAAATTTTAATCATGAATAGTATATATTGAACTAAACTTTAATATAAATCTGAAACCCATTGATTTTAATTATCGACCTTATTTCGATTTATATTGTCTTGTTTAAAGCTAACTGCTTGATCAGTTTTAGGGAATTGCTTTTCCTTCTCAACTTCTCTTGTTTCATAATTGTTGTTTATGAAATTATGTTTAATTATATAACACACCCTAACTTTTATTTTATTATTAAAAAGTTATTATAAATATAAAGTCATTTTCATAGCTTATATCTGATTTGTTCGATTCCTGTTTGCTAATAAGTCCTTAATTTTTTTCATTTCTGATCCTTAATGGCCTTTAAAAAGTCCTTAAATTTCATGTAAAGAAATGTGTACGAACCCTGTTACAGTGTACCTAAAATAATGAATTAAAAAAGTTGAAACTTCAACGAACTTGCAGAATTATACCTTCTTGTAGTTTTCAAATTTGTTATAAATAAAAAGCACATAACACAGTTACATAAATATGTATATAATCACAAAATGATATGAGGGACAGAAAAATAAACATAGAATTTTTAAATGGTAATTTTCCTGCTAAAAGTTTTGAATCCTAATACACATTCTTCGAAAGGAGTATAAAGGAATTAAAATATAATAGAATACTGTTTTGAATCTTTTAGTATGATACATGTGTTCTATAATCTCATGCATATTATGTATATTATATCGTATGCATGTGTTCTATAATCATAGTGTTATTGCATAGAATTAATAAATGTTAGTAAAGGGGGAGGATTTGGAATTAGGCTCAAGCAATCAATATTGAATTTACTTCCTTTGGTTGCAAAAGCAAGCATCATGTTGTTTTAACCAATGTGAATGGCTCGCTGTGTTTGGCCATTTTAAATATGGTCGCATTAGCACAGAACGGAATAAATTCCCAAAAAATCAAAGTCCCAGTTTTATTAAAGGCAGTGAAAACCACCCAAAAATTGAATTTCAGAAGTCTGGAAGCATTCTTTGAAAAAATGTTTGACACAGAGGAGATGCATACAATGGTTAACTGTAGATCTTAGTTCAACATCACCCTTGCTGTCATTATGCCATAACACTTTATTAAAATTTCAAGGAAAATCTAGGTGCAGGACTGCTCTTAGAAAACCCAGAACTGGAGGTATAAATGCAGGATATTCTCACTTTCTTAATACTTTTCATTTGATAAAGGGAACAGTAGTTCTTGAGACACTTAAAAATTTCGTATGCTGTTGGTAAGTTTTGCTTATTTCCATTCTATTTCTACTAAATTTTCCTTTCATTTAGCTTTCTTCCCTTTTATTTTCCTTTATTCTCGTAAATTTTTCTGATCTATTTTCTTCCTTTCATTACTTTTACTATTCTTAGCTCCATTTTACTTTTTTACTTTCCATTCCCTTTCCCATCCAGACCAGTGACAAATAAATTTTACTTATTAATAGTAATTTAATAGTAATTAACAGTTTCTAATTTCCACAAAAAGATCTATAAAACTGGTCAATTTTTGTTATTCCCTTACTTCCAGCCCCCATCGTCCACAGTTCTCAAGCCCTTACTGAAAGGGCCATAGGGAATCACTGTCCCTTTGTGAATTTCCCATAAGTTATAAGCCTCCACCTTAAAGCTTAAAATTCATGTATTTGATTAGTCGCCACTGGCCTGCAGAGCTCTTTTTATTAGAGGCCACTTTATGTAAGCCACTTTCGCGTGGCCACAAAACCTTTAAATACTGTAGCATTAGGAAGGTTTGTTTGATCAACATTTTCCATGGAGAATAATAAGTATAAAAATCAAAACTGACAGGATTGCATGGGGAAACAAAGTGACAAGTGTGATGGTGACTGAAGTCATATTTTTAATCACCATTCTCCAACATTTAGTTGCCTTTGGGCCAATGGTGACCGTGAACTTTAACCTTTACTCCACCTACTATGTGTCTGCTCTACCACCTACATGACTTTATAACTGTTGTCATGCAAGGAGTGTTTCTTAATTGCCATCGAATCTGTAATTGACAGTTCAGTCCACAATTCAATATAGAGGTATTAGGAGAAAATGATTTGAGATAAAACACATTGAATTTAAGCCGGAAATGCGTGGAAATACATAAACGATGAAATGTATAGGTTTTCGAGATAGATAGGATCTACTATTTATATACTGTATTCGATATTATGTAGTATATTCGGTTTTATATACTATATTCGATTCACTGCCTTATTTCCACCCGTGTACCAATTCCATATATGTTTAATAATAAATAGAGGTAAATATAGACTTTCTGTAGAATCATGGGAGACCCATAGCTTAAAAAATCACTCTATCAACATTTCAAAGCTGTACAAAAATTTTGCTGAATAAGAATTCCTGGCAAGCGAGTGTAAAAATGTGGTATTTTATCTCTCTCTCTCTCTCTATCCTTCCTTTCACTTGACAAGGGGAGCAATTGCTACTTGAAACATTGGCTTTTTAAATCTTACACTAGTGTTAAATATTTATTTATTATGGAATCTCCTAGGTAAAATTTTATATTGTCTTATGGTTCAAAATATTGCTTAATTGAAGTTGAAAGATGTTTGATCCAAATCTTGGATGCAGTTTTACTTTATATTCTAAAAATTTATATTGCAGGTGGAAGTGAGGAAGGGCTTTTTTTAGTTCGAGAGAGTACAACATCACCAGGAGACTATGTCTTGAGCTTAGTCCATAAGCGGAATCCTGTTCACTATCAAATTAGAAGACACGGTGATGATGCTTTTTTTAGCATTGATGATGGACCAGTTGTTCATGGTAGGTTTTGGATATGTATTAAAGATTTTCAATATGCATATGTGATTAAAAAATAAGTAAATATTTTATTTTTGTATGTTACCTAATCCTCTGCTGGCAACATTTAAATGCAGCAAGTTAATAATCAAAATGCAAGCCTAACTTTCAAAAATGCTTTGTACGTAAAACTGAATGAAGCATTTACAGTTGCATTTTCTTTTTCGTTACACTCTAAAAATTCGCCAGAAATATAAAAAAAATGTAATCCTTACTTTACGAATTGATAAGGATAGACTTGTGTGCAAAGCATTCAGGGTTACCTTCAGCAGTGGATAGATAATGGTTGAATATGATGCTGACGATATATGTGCAATAAATCATCACCAAGGATTTTTCTTTTACTTTTTCGAAATTAAACCATGAAATACATCGTAATGGATCTCCTTGCTTAAAAGACACACCTTCCAAAATGCTTAAAACTATAGTCAGGTCATTGAAGTCAAAAGGGGGATATAAGATGAAAAGTATATTGAATAAAAAAAAAAGAGTTTGCAAGAGATAAGCACTTTAGATCACATCACCAAGATCAGTAGAGTACCATTGGTTAAAAGACAGAATGTGAAGTAGCACTATGCGATAATTTCAAGTAGGGTGGCATAATTATATGTAAGCCAATATACATCTCCCTTGGCTCAACAATATCATATGTCCAGTATATCGAGCTCTGTTCTACTTTGTGGCCTTCATCTCCACATTCCCCTTGATTGCAAGGTAGTCACTCAACTGTATGACATACAACTGTGTTTGGCGAACTGTACATAATTCTGCACATAAAATAGTTAAAAGGAAGTGCTGCGAATTACATACTGTTCATAGCAAACCTGCCCATACTTCATTCATATTTATTTAACCCTGCAGTGGTAATGTGCTCACCTTGTATACTGTTAATCCTTGTGTGACTCCAAATGATGAAAAATAAACTTTACAGCAGTGTTTCTCAAAGCTTGGTCCGCGGCGGCTTGTCAAGTGGTCCGCGGGGTCATCACCAAATTTCAGAGAAAAAAATTGAACTAGAAATTGCCAGTGTAGCTAGAATTTGGGTTCGGGTGAGATTTATGGAATTTCTCGTAAACATTACTTGTTATAAACCTTACCTTACGGCGTTTCGTGAAAGATTTGAATCCTCTAAATACACCCATGCTGTCTACATTGCTTATTATTATTTAATTAAATTAATGATGTCATTTTCATTGTAAATTTGACAAAATAAGATCATAACTGACACTCTCTTTATCAAATAGTGTTACTCTAAAAATTATTTTGTTTCAGGTGGGTTTGGCAACCAACCCATGTTTTAAGAACATGGTCGGATATTTTAGAGATTTTTTTGCCAAAAGTTCATGCTTTTTTAAAGTAAAAAACCCAAAAAGCTTAAAATTTACCACAAAACGAGCTAAAATTAACTACAAATTATATTTCAATGAATGAATAAGTCTCTTCTGCCGAAGCTCTTATATATGTATATAAGCCTGCCAATAAATCACATTAATTGAGGATTACTTTGGTTATGTCTTTCCTTGGGAGAGAAGATGGGGGATCAGTACGACGGTGACTAAGTAGGGCTTATTTTTATAAATCATAGTTGGCAACCTTAATTTCAGGTAGTATATTTTTATTAGGTGGAAGAGAAATCCCCCCCCAGTGGTAGGCCTGGGCGATGTATCGATACATCGTGCACAACCGGTGTGAAGCTGACATCGTCACACTGGTTTCGTAATTTTCAAATCGGCGATACATTGTGATTTCACAGTATTAGACCACCGCAGATTGCCAGTGTCAGACCGCCGATTCCGATGTTTCTTGTGCAGTTTGTCCCGATCGTCCATGGTTAGCATCACTATGTATCGTCACATCGTGATGTTAGACTGATGGTGTATCACGATGTCAAAAATGTAACATTGCCTAGGCCTACCTGGTGGTCCGTGATAAATAAAGGAATGCTTAAAGTCTGTGAGCGATCAAAGTTTGAGAAACACTGCTTTACAGACTAAACTGCCTACTGTAGATTAGGATTTGGTTCCCTAGGCCTTTAGAGGTCTAGTTCCTGAGAAAAACTCCATTGTCCTTTGGTGGCATAGAGGTAATGCATTTATTTATTGTGCCATTAATTCAGGTTTGACTCTCAACGTTATAATAAAATGTGTGTGCTACTTTTCTGCCCACCATAATCTAAGATTTGGTTTCCTGAACGGCAGAGACTCGGATGGCTCAAAAAACTCTAGGTCCTGAGGCCACATGACCTTTGTTTTTCTTGCACTTTAGAATTATGAGTTTGATTCATGGATTTCTGAGCGAGAATCTGGTTTTAGCCCCAGGACAAGATTGATCATAGAAGAGCATTTTGACAAGATCATGGAAGAGGCAAGGGTATTGCGGACATGATAATGACAGCTGTCTTTTCCCCAGCATTAACTCCTAGGGAGAGGTATCTTACGTAGAAGGTTGCAAGAAAGTCTGTTGATATACATCTCCGACTAACGAGCCAGAGTCTGATTCTTTTACATATGTAATTGTACTTTATCTTTAATGTTTTAAGGTTTAGAAATGCTCATTTCCTATTATCAAGAAGATGCACAAGGGCTATCTGCAAAACTGGGAAATATGTGTAAAGGCCAACCTCCTCCAGCAGATACACGGCGTCATGGGCGCACAAATTTACTTCATCGAGCCACAAAGGAAGGTAAATATCATAGCCATAATCATGTGTTTTCTGTTCATGAATAATGTAATTGTTTCATAATGTATACTTTGTGTTTTAAAATCAATTGTTAAGATCTAATGGTGCTCCTTATATTTGGAAATTACACTGGATTCTGCACTTAGCTGGAACAAACATGCTCATGCAATGGTCAAGAATGCAATTTCCAGGTGCAGACTACTAAAAAGATTAAATGGCACCAAATGTGGGATGCCTTAGAAGACTTGCTTCACACTGCGTATAAAACTTATGTAGGACTAGCCACTGAGTATGGTTGCAAATTATTTACTACAGCTTCTAAGACTATCCAGAACAAAATAGAAATCTTTCAAAACCATGTTCGTAGGATAACTACTGTGGAACACACTTAATCCTGATAGAGGCTATGCAGCCTATTAATTATATATAATATTAGAGAGAAAAATTCCATGCATCTTATCTTAATGTCACTAATTCTGTGCACTTTGAAGTCTGTTAGTTTCATGTACTTATATCAAGATATAGTCGATGATATTTTTTATTGGGATGATGCCACATCACCTTATATCAGCCATACAAATATTTTTTCAAATCTTACTAACCTACAAAAAAAACTGCTGGCCTGACATTACCAAAGTCTCTTACCTTAAATAATCAAAAGATGGAATTTAGTTTCACACATGCCTTGAAGCTGTCGCAAACTAATTACTGACTGCATTGATAGGGTTAAAATTGGTCACACTTACACTGTTATTAACAGCAGTCATTAAGCTATTTGTTGTTTTAAATGTTAATCGAGATCGGTGATTGGATTTAATTCTGTTCATTGTTCTAAAACCCCTTTCGCAACTTGTTGTTGACACTGGTATACACGACACAATTGAAATAAGAGGTGACAAAGGTTTGAATCTACTTGGTTGGCTGATGGTGTTATGAAATAAAGACTGGAATGGCAAATCTTTAACCACTGGTTTGAAATCAAACTACTCATCTAATACTGAATCCTCTGAGAATTGGGGAAGAGATTGCTGAAAATGTTCTGCTAAACTTACAATTTCTCGATTTCCAAATTCTGCCAATTTTCTTCCCTCAGGCCAGGGTACAAATTAACGGGGCGGG
Source organism: Dysdera silvatica (assembly GCA_006491805.2). Classification (NCBI taxonomy): domain Eukaryota; kingdom Metazoa; phylum Arthropoda; class Arachnida; order Araneae; family Dysderidae; genus Dysdera; species Dysdera silvatica. The sequence continues at coordinate 169,876,534 of QLNU02015003.1, forward strand.
GGATTTCCCCGGCTCGTGAAAATATATCCCTGGCAAAAGATTTTAATTAACTTCCCTGTCAGGGATGATTATTCCTCCCCCACCCCCACCCCCATGACATTAGGGAAAAAAAAACCCACTCCCTTACTGCTAAACCTGAATATTGAAGATAATAAACCTTAAAAAACACGTGATTTATTAATTGAATATCACGAGGGTCATATTCTTTAGAGGCCTATTTTATTTTTTCAGCGTAGAGCCCATAAAACTCTCAAACCGGCACTGTTCGGAAGTCATTAGTATAATATAATAAATATTATTCATTAGATTTGTTTTCTACATTATATACTTTAGTGTTTTATAGAATTTTTTCAATTTAAAAAAATATAAAGTGCTATGTATTTAGTGTGGCTATAAATATAATTTAACGTTAAGGGAAATTAAATTCATTATAATTAAATATATTTTTATTTAATTTTGAAACCAAATAGTTTAATACTTTTTACTATCAAAATAATTTATAAAACTCTAGAGTGTATTATACTGCAGGCTATTATGATTTTAAAAAGATATCGTTTATAACGACTATCGGTTATAACGACCAAATTTTCGCGGTCCCTTGAAGGTCGTTATAACCGATTTTCACTGTAGTTCGAATTTTTTATCACCCCCTTGTAAAAAAGTTTGATTCAAGACTCCTGCCTCAGTTATCCATCCTTAGGTATCAAATATTTTCATATGTTGAATGATTGATGTATTAATATCTATAAACCTAGCTTGAAGGTAAGTTTCACCTTCTTGTATAATTTTTTTTTCTATCTGATACAAACAGATCATCAAATTTAGTATTAAGATTAACACCAAAATACTTCCCTTCTCTTAAGTTCTCCATGAATTTTAATTCTTTGGTACCTGGATTTTCATATAATTTGTTCAATTTGAACAAGTGATTTAATACAATTATCCACTTGAGTGACCAGCATGTTTTCTCGTTGAAAAACTTCGTCAATAAGCTTGTATCGAGAAAAATGTGGTAAAACTTAACAAATCTGCAGTTTTTCATTATGTTTAAAAGGCCTTTCTGCCCTTCTTATCCAGAGACTTCATTTTCAAGGTGAGTAACGAGAGGAAACCAGCTTATTAGCAGTGTTTCAAAAGTCTTGTACTTGCTTATAACCCAACGTATACTGTTGATATCTTTCAACTTCACCAGCTTTGCTTCTAAAATGTTTGCAGTTCTGGCTAATTCGCTTAATTTCGTAGGAGACGTGGTAATACTTAAAAAGAGCTCGTACATGTTTCTCACATTCAGCAATGAACTTCACTGTTGAACATGCATCTAAAACAGCTAATTGAAGCCGATGTGCAACACAGTGAATATGTGTGTACAATATTGGGATTTATTTCTTTTAATTTTTCACTTAATCCATTTCGTTTCCCACGCATATTTGCAGCACCATCAGTTCCCAATCCTACTAACCACCCTGGTTTACTTATTGGAATGTCCATTCTTGTGAAAGCTTCAATTACAATATTAAAGTATCCTTGTGATGTTTCATTTTGAAGCGGCTCAAGAGAGAGAGAGAAACGTTTCAGTAATCAAAGAATTCTTAATATAGCAAATGTGAAGAATTGCACATGACTGATTGGAAAAGTCAGTTGAGCCATCAATTAAAAGTGCAAATCAAGGAGACCTATGGATATCTCGTACTAAATTCTTTTCAATTACTGATGCAATGGAATCAATGAAATCTGTTCATTGTGTTCTATTCTTGTACTTACCACCAACCGAAACCCCAAGCTTAGTGAGAAGTTCTATATAACAAAATCATCAAGCAGCTTTGAATTATAAGTAATGAAATATGCAGTGTTAAACAATACGCACATCTGCTGGCGTTGGACTTCTGATGCTTTCGGGAAGCAGCGATTTAAGGGGGCTGTAGATGGAGATTCTTTTATGGATGATGCTGTAACACATGACTTATGGCTATTACTTCTCTCATGTGCCTTTAAGATTTCAATCTCAAAGGGAGCAGCATAACCTAACACTAACTTGGAAGAAGAGTCTTGTAAATTCGGGTGCTTCTTACAGAAGGTACAATAAAGAACAGGGACACTGCAGAACACGCAACTCACTTCATCTATCCCTTGAAATCATTGGAAATTGCGCTAGATAGCGTTGTGACGGGAGGTCTCGTGCGATAATGTGTGTGTGTAATCCCATGTGTGTGAGACACCATTTTATCTTTTCTTCACGCTCATGGTGCACGTCTGAATGTTTTCATTTTTTTATCAGAAGCTATTTCATAACAGCTTTCGAAGTTCCACAAACTGTGAGTAATGAAGGTAGCATTGATGCACAATGGACAGTCATAGGTAAAATAAAAAATGATACTGATGAATTAAAATTTAAACGACTTTCTCAGGTTATGCTGTCAATACTTACGATCCCTCACAGTAATGCAGCATGCGAGAGAGTCTTCAGTCAAGTGAAGAAAATTAGAACTGACTTCAGGTCAACCATGTCTGATGACACATTAGAAAATTTACTAATAGTTAAATGCAGACAACATGTGAAATGTTACGAGAATGTATTTGACAAAAAATTTCTCAAATGCAAAATCTTGCACTACAGCATTTGTAAATTCTAAGAATTAATATTGCGTTTAATACAGTTTAATCCTCTATTATTATTAATTTAATAAATACTTAATTTCCTCATTGTGCCTGTTTTTCATAAATTATGTATGATTTTGTTTAATTAAAAAATGGTGGCCTGCCCACGCGTGCGTGATTGACTACAGATTTTTCACTTCTAGAAGTTGGCACCTATGGTGTTGGGGTTTTGGGCAGAATGGCTGGATGTTGTAAGAATTTCTTTGTACTTGGATGGCTAAATTTTGAAATGGGTCTCTTTTGGAAAATAAATGAATAAATGACCAAAATTGGCTATGGTAACCAATGAGAAAAAGGAAGGCGCAGGAAGTCCAATGGTAGAGGAGAAGCCGTCAAGGCTGTGACGTCCAGCCCGAGATCCAAGTGGGAGCAGCTAACGTGTGTATGAAAAAGCAGTGGCCAATGGCTATGGAGGTGGGTTTCCAGTTTGATGTTATTGAACTAGGCTGTTTCGATGATGTTATGCAAGACATCTTCTTAGTGCTCTAAATAAATGACTGGAGAAAATGGAAGAAAGGAAAGCAAAGTAATGAAAAGCGAGGGGAGTAAAGAAGGAAGTTAAAAATTAATGGTAAAGGGGTGGGTTTTACATCTGGGGTTCGATATTGCCAATGATAGTTGGAATCTTGGCCGGAACCAATGGCAGGTTCAACAAAATGATTTGTGGGTGGGGGGTGGGATTGATGATTCTAGGGAAATGGCCTATAGTGGCCATTTTTCAGTTTTTACTTGCCCATACTTTCAATTTGGTCGCCCCAGACAACCGAATTTTTGCATAGCTGCCTTATATGGTGCTCAGTTGAACAATTAACACTTTTGCCTATCATCTGACATTTTGACTTTTGAACACCAAAAGGGTTACGGACCAAATAGTTGGCACTTACGGGGAGAAATATACAAACATAGCTCGACGAATCCAGTTGCTATTGACAACTAGGTTTTGTCGGTTGACAAGTAGGGAATTTTTTTCTATTAAGTTCTTGTGTTTTCTTATCGTGTTGAGTGAATATCATTCTTGTCTAGCAAGTACAGGTCACTACAATTTATTTAGCCCTGGGTATATTTGTATCTACATATCAGGAAATACATGTGTAATTATTGTTTTCTTTCTACAGGAGACTTAACAGTTGTCAGCGAATTGTTGAAATCTGGGTATCATAATTTAGATGCAAAAAATCAAGAAGGCCAAACTGCCGTTCATCTTGCCAGCATGTATGGTTTCGATGACATTTTAAATTTGTTGTTAAAAAGTGGAGCTAGTCCGAACATAATAGACGGAATCGGATTGAGCCCTTTACATGTGAGCATACATTTATTTACCTCATCGTTAAAATTGGTATAGTTCATATTCCCATTGAAAACATCGATATAATCTGCTTGTGCTTTCGATTATACTTTGTAATGTGTATAATGCTGGAGACAAAACTCTGACAAGCAAGTGTTTCTTATAAAGAATTGCTTTCATAAAAAGAAGTAAGAAATTTTCTGTTTTATTGATCCTTTCCTTTCCAGTATGCATGCCAAAATAACCAACACTCTACTGTAAAAGTACTTCTTTTCAACGGAGCCAATCCTCAGCTACGAGCTGCTGGGACTGGGTGGGTACCCTTGCATGATGCTGCAAGTAGAGGCTATGTTGAAACTATAAAGGTATGCGCAGTTTTAATTGCTAGAAAAATATTTAAAATTCGCCCAATCTTTATTACAATTTAAGAGTATTGGCAAACGGATAGCCTTGTGTTTTGCTTATATTAGTTTCAGTTTTTGTTATGTAGCATAATAATTAAATAAAATGTGTTGATTTATAGGGGAAAAAATAGTATAGTAGTACACTAGGAAGTGCATCTGCACTCTGCAACTTATGTACAATAATACACAAGTTTTATTTTTATGTGTGTAAAAGATCTTTCATTAAAATGTTTTTAATTTCCAATTACTGTCTGTATTTGTAAAGTCAGTTTGCAGTAATAATTCAAAGATTGGTGAATGTGAAATATCTGTAGGTTTATTCAGTTTATTCTGGGTAAAATTTTGTACTAACTTCGTCAGTACATATACTAAAATTGGAATGATACAGAGAAGATTAGCCTGGCCCCTGTGCAATGATGACACTCAAAATCGTGAAGCGTTCCACATTTTTAAATGTTTTACATGTTTGTCCTAATTTTAACCAGCATCATTCACATATTTTTAACTGAAGTGACTTTACCCTACATGACATTTTATCTGATTCTTTTAATCATGAACTAATTTTTAACTTTTTGTCTAATATTAGCTTCTCCCACATCATCTAAATTTTTATATCATGTCTTTTGTTATATTTAATGCATTACATCTAATAAATTTGACTTTTTTAACTTCAATATTTTATATCGTACATACTGTATCACCTTAATTGGCGCAGAATGACCCGTGCCGTCCTTGTGCCATTAAAAAAAAACTGTGCAAAATTGGGGAGCAATACCACAAAAATAATTCTGTGCTGATCGATTAGCATAGTCGTCAACAATAGCAGAAATCCTGTAATAATATATTTTTTACAACAATATTCATAGGATCATTTTTTATTAGAAATTCATTTTATTTATTATTTATTTTATGTTTATTTATTATTTATTTTATTTTTATTTATGTATTATTCATTATTTAGAATGAGGTGTATATTTAATCAGGTGGCACACCAGGATTGCACAATAATTATATTTGGTTACATCATACTGAGCGAATATATAAAAAGAATTGACTGAAACAGGTCAGTTCAACGGTGTTTAACAGGTGAGTTTTAAACAGGTGAACAAAAGAATGTTTAATAGGTGAGTGGCTGATGCATCGTTTGGGAGTTGAAATTTACAGTATAAGTGGTTTATAGAGTTTCCACGTATACTTGTGAAGAACTGGTTTTTACAGATTTTATAAGATATTACTACTCTTCACACTTTGTTTCTATTTCATATTATACAATTTTATACTCCAATTTTCATATGGTTCATGTTAGAATTCCCTTTGGGCAGAGGTGGATCCAGAGAGGAATTTTTGGGGGTGATGTAAAATGCAATGAAACCCACTTATAGAACAGTACTCGCGTTTAGCAAATTACCAGATATGATGAGGAAAATATGGATGTTTAATATGAAAATATGGATATTTATTTGGTATAAGGATTGAATGCAATACAATTTGACTGCTTTTAGCAAACAATTTTTTTTTTTACCCTGGATTTAATGAGCAATTAAAAAAAAAATAGAGAATCAAACTTCTTGTGAAAATTCCATCATATGTAGTTGGTCATTATAATCGATTTCCGCTGAATTTTTATGGACTTGGGAGTAGAAAGTCGGTAATTTCCTACCCCGGTGAATCTGCCACTGATAATAGCCAAAAGAAATAACAGGTTTTTTTTACCTTTTTGAATTTAATGTTTCAATAAAAGCCCAGTGTCCATCTTTCTTGAACTTTTTAGAGTTTTTAAAGAAAGAATAATTATTGGACGAAAATAAAATGGAACAACCCATCACTGTAAGACAAAGACAAATAAAAAAAATATCGCGATACTGCTAACAGAATAATGACTCTTGCTAAAGACTATTCCAATTGATCAGTACAAGATTATCTTTGTGGTATTGCCCACAATTTACAGTGGCAGGTTTAAATTAAAAATAAATTAAAATTTTCAACGTATTTATTGCATATAATACAAATAAAAACTCAAAAAATAACTCAATCGCATTTCAACCAGTCACACGCTGATCTTCATCAGGAGGTAAATATGAGGTGTGTTGCCATCCTTTGGATTCCTATTACATTTTTTTCTTTCTATAATTTTCCCATTACAGGGGCTCTCCATTTCATTGTCTTAGGACACGTCTTCAAGAATCTCATTTCTCCCAACCCGAAATTGAAGAACTCTCCTCCTTAACCCCAGCTTGTGTTATGCACACTAATTTTATATTTTTGCGGGAAAATTTTTCCAACGAATGGAGACAATGGCTATGAGCAATTCTTTATCTCCTATTCTATGCAATCCCTATATGCATTGCTTCGAAATGCAAGTTTTTGAGAAAATCCCTTTTAAATTTCGGATGCGGTATGTCAATGACATTTTCATCCTTTGGGACTGACCCACCGGAAACATCCAATTCATGCTTTCCTTAATTAATTATATTGATCTACACGTGGAATTTTGCCTTGAAATAAAAAAGAATAATTCACTCCGCGTTCTTGATATTTTGATCAAGAAATCACAAAATTTATTATTACAGTATTTCGGAAGCCGTCCTCAGTTTCCCTCCCTCCGCATGCCAAATCTTGCCATCCTATTAAGCAAAAGATGGCAGCATTTTACACCTTTGTGTTTCAGGCTGTACAACTTTATTCAACTCCTGCATTACTAGCCCAGGTATTAGATGTTTTGAAACACTTCGCTGTCGACAGGGGTTTAAACCACAATATTATTGATCGGGTGCTGGCAAAAATAAACACACCTTGCCTCATCACAACTCTCTCCAACCACTCCATAGCTGGCTTCTTCACTCTCCCATTTTTTCCGAAACTTAGTTTTCCAGTGGCAAAAATTTTTAAAAAAGCAAATTTTTGCATCACCTCCCTCTGCCATAAAATTTCTACATCCAAAATCAAAGATTGCTGCTCCCTCACCGAACGTTGGGGAGTGTATCAAATATTTTGCTTGTGTGGCCGTTCATACATTGGCCAGACTAACTGTGCCTTGAAACATATGTTAAAAGAACGTCAAAACTATGTAAAAAAGGCCGAATTCCGAAAGTCTTCCATCATGGTCCACTGTTGGGAAAATAACCACAAATTCAACTTTGGCGAACTCACTTTACTTTGTCAACCAAGGTCTCCACTCAAACTAGACTTTTTAGAAGCGTACTATATTAAAACCAACTCTTCCACCATAGTTAATGACCATAAAACCACGCCTGGACCGCCCTGCTACCAGAAAAGCACCAACAACAGAGCCCTAGAACAATGACTGCAGCAATGTTTTAAAATAACTGTTTCAAAGGATGGCAACACGCCTCATGTTTACAGTGTTTATCTGCTGATGAAGACCAGCGTGTGACTGGTTGAAATGCGATTGAGCTCTTTTTTTAGTTTTTATTTGTATTATATGCAATAAATACATTGAGATATTCAATTTATTTTTAATTTCGAATTTTGCGTAGTATGTCAACAAACATATTTGCATGCAGGTTTAAATGTTTTCTTTTTTTTTCTTTGTGTAATTCAAGTGCAATATTCATTAATTTTAACAATGTCATGTAATGACAGCCATTATAAATTAAAAATTCTCAAATAAAAACCTGAAGAAATGAAAAATAATTATTTTGTCTGTACAGGATTTTGACCCCAAACCCTCACTTTCATAGCATATGTTCTTAGTCTCGTGGCAAAACTAAAATGTTTTTGCGACTAAAGTCTTACATTTTGTAACGATATGCTGTATCAATGTGTGCATATGATTAAATTATGTAAGGTGGTTATCTGCAGTGTTAAATTATATGTATAGTAAGACGTAAACTATTTAAAATTTCTATAAACTGATTTGTATTTCAAAGCAGTAAAAGAAAATATACATATTATTTATTAAAAAACTTCGTTAGTGCTTTTAGAAAGAAAAGTAAATTTAATGTTCTTTTGCTAACAGAATTTTTGTTTTTATATTGGAAATAGTGTGTGATTAAGTGGGAAATATGTGGAATTAAAAATATTTGTATTTCCTCAAAATTTTTTATATGAAATTAATTTATTTTTATAAAGAAATCCATTTAAAAGAATTCAAGGTAAATTATCTATTACAAAGTATAAATTTTATATACAGAAATCTTTTATACCATGTAAAGTGATTTAAAACCTTTCCACATTTTACAGTTGTCTTTAATCTATTTTTTATAGATGCTCTTGGAAATTAATATACCATGTCATCCTCGCTCTGATTACAATGAAACACCATACGATGTGGCTGTTAAAAATTCTCACTTGAATTGTGCAACAGTATTGGGTAATTGTAACCGAACAATAAACTCTTTCTGTTTAATTTGCATGAATGTCAGTAATAACAAATATTTAGTAAAGGAATTTAAAATCAAACATATATATATATATATATACAGGACTCTACAAATTTGATCGCTATTGGCGACTAGATTTTTTTCAGTTTGCAAGTTGGAAATATTGTTTTCCTGTTAAATTGTCTTATTAAGGTGTGTAAATACCCGTTCTTATCTAGCAAGTATGCTTCATCACAATATGTTGAGCCCTATATGGGGCATCCACAAAGTCTGACCCAGGGTCATTTATTCGGAAACGGTTGGGTAGATGGAAAAATCGGCGAACACGTATCCCATTATTTTTGGGGGCACACTTTTTGAGTGAAAAATTTTTGGTGTGTGGCCCTTAGTAGGTTGGGGGCGGAGTTCAACTAAAAAATTTCAAATGGAAAGGTATGTCAAGTTATATGTCGTTCAAAAGATCTGAATAAAAAACGATTATTAATGTTAATCCCATGTCAATACACCCAATCAGTCCATGAATGGGGAGAGGTGAAAATTTGGGTATAAAATCCCTTTCTTTACCAAAATTCCCCACACACAGGTACTTAAAATCCCGTTCTATACTTGTTTCTGTAGAGAGTGTGCTTCTGAGCATGTGTAGATGCAGAGGAGATTTTATAGGTGGTGGGGGGGATCTCCTCAGCCCCAATAGGATCAAATTCCTATTCAAATTACACGGCGTACTACTAGATTGAACTTTATATCAATAACTGCTCAAAATATGCACCATTCACCTCCTGACAATAAAATAAACGAAAATAAATTCAAATTTCTGATGCACATGCTTAAATGTAAGTAATGGTATCTCCCAACAAGCTGTAGTAATTCTGTTCTTTAATTTGAGTAACAAAGTTGGTTAGGTTCTATAGACTACAGTTTTCAGGTGTCCCCATAACAAAAATTCATTCATAGACAAATCTGTGGATCGAGCCTGCCACTCAATCGCCTACCAATCCATTTGTTTGGGAATCTGTTATCCAGATACTGATGCACAGCGCGCTCATAATGGGCTGGGCAACCATCTTGTTGAAATACAATTCCATCTACATCAAATTCTAGCTCTCCTTCTTCAGTTGTAGCATTTTCGACAACCTTTGTAATTAGAGGGTCTACTAAATTTTCTAGCAGATCTAAATAACGTTCCCCGGTTGAAGTGCCATTAATAAAAAGTAACCCAGTGGTATGATTGCCTAAAATTCCCACCTAAACATTTAATTTTTTTCGGTCGTACGTGTGTCCTTCTCGTAAAACATGGGAATTTTCATCACTCCAGTAACGCACGTTTTGGGTATTCACATGCACATTAAGAAAGAATGTGCTTTTATCGCTGAAACAAATGTTTTGTGAAAGTTTATCATTTTCAGCGATTCGGGCATATATTACTTCACAAAACTTACGACGATGATCAAAGTCATCCTCACTGAGCTCTTGAGTAATGTGCATTTTATACGGATAAAACGAATGTTTTTAAGGATTTTGCCGATTGTGGATTTGGGAATGTTCGTGCAGTCACTCAATAATTGATGGGATATTGTACTAGCATTGCCGATAACTTTCAGCACTGTGCTCTCAGCCACGTTAGGTCGACCAGAGCGTGGCCGATCTTTTACATTTTGTGTTTCGCGAAATTTTTTTACTAAATCGGACACGCACTTATGATCGATTGATCGGTCAGAAAATAATTCATCGAACCTTCTAGAGGTTGACCCGCAGTTTCGACCACATTCCCCATAAAGAAAAATTATTCCCACTTTGTCTTCCACTGAGCATACCATTGTATGGCCGTTAAATGATAAAACAAAGAGAGTAATTACATAAGAAATGAAAGTTTAATAAAGATTTATTTAAACTTCCATTGCTTTGAACGAAGCGAAACACGCCTAGGCACATATAAGTAATTTTTTACTGCTGCATTTGTCGATGTTTCTGACTAACACGTAAACAAAACACAGTCTTTTCAGAAACAAGCACAGAACGGGATTTTAAGTAACTGTGTGCGTGGGGAATTTTGGTAAAGAAGGGGATTTTATACGAAAATTTTAAACGCTCGCCATTCATGACTTGTGAGGTGTATTGACCTGGGACCAACGTTAATAATTGTTTTTTATTCAGATTTTTCGAACGGCATGCAACTTGACATACCTTTCCATTTGAAATTTTTGAATTGACCTACAACCTCCCAGGGGTCATACACCAACCATTTTTCACTCAAAAAGTGTGAAAATAATGGGATACGTATCCGCCGAATTTTTCCATCTACCCAACCGTTTCCGAAAAAATGACCTGGGGTCAGACTTCGTGGACACCCTGTATATTACATCTGTACACAAGGTGTCTCAGGAAGTAATGATTCACGCATAATGTATGGCTTCCAGAACCACCTCACTGCTCTCCTTGCTAAAGAAGGCAGTCACTTTGAACCCCCTTATCATTAGTCATCCATTATGTATGTTCTATGTCATTCATTAAAATTTTTTTTTCATTCTTATTTGCTTTCTTCTAAATTTATCATTTCAAGCATTACCCCTCTGATCCACCTAGTATATACAGTGGAACCTGGTAAATCGACCACCTGAATAGCGTGACCACTTTTTATAAGAAGGAACAGGTAGGGACTTAGTCATGCCTGTACTAAAGTCTGTCGTGTATAGTGACTACCTCTCTTTGGTGGCCATTGCAGTCCAGTCCCAAAGGTGGTCACTTTAGGCAGGTTCTACTGTACTTAAGAAATGTATTATATGTTTATAACATCCATACACACCAACAGTTTTTTATTAATGATTATCTGTTTGTTGAAACTGAAATATTAAGAATAAAAAAATAGCATGCATTGACCAGTGTACTTTTTTTTTTATCCCTGGTCCATACTATCATGTGTACGAGAACGGAAATGCAAATGTGTACTAAACTTGTTGTTAATTTACATTTATATGTTAATTTGTTGTGTGTGTTTGGGGAAGATGTTCTTTCTAGAAAACAACCTGATTTTGCTTTTATAATTCTCTGTTTGTCTGTTTTTTAAATAGAAACTTATGTTCCACCAAAACCTGAAACTTGTAGATCTAATTGGTATCACGATAATCTGGATAGAGAGGTGAGTCAGAAATAGTTTTATATTGTAAATTGCAGCCACCTACCCCCACCAATAACATTTTTAATTAACATTTACAGTACATTATCATAGTATAGCCTGGGTACTGACATTTGCTACACAAATTCTATTTAAACGTTCCAAGTCTGAGCTTTTCAACTTATTCACAAATATTATTACCCTCACAATATTTCCACAATAAAATATTTATTCGTGAAAGAAAACTAATAACAAATTCCACACAGCTCAGTATAATTGATGTCAGGTATCCGGCCATAACCTGATGGTTGTGAAGTACTGACCTAAAGCTATATATGGTTTACTATTCCAAGATTTAATGGGTGATAAAAAAAATAAGAAGAAGCATTGCCCCAGGCTGCAGTTGAGTGACAACTTTGTATGAACTGAAGCATTGTGCCCATTGAAACCTAAAGTACAAAGCCCTTATCTTTATATACAATGAAACCTGTCTAAACCAGAACCTCTACAAAGCGGAAACTTGCTCAAAACGGAATGTTTCTGCTGTCCCTTTAAAAGTCAATGGTCGTTGAATTAGCTGAAACAGAAACTAACGCAGAAACAGAAAGTACTATTTAGTCCCGTCAAAGAGAAAAACTGCATAAAATGGAAAATCTCTAGCATGAAGAACATTTTCTCAGCAGAAAAAACAGTGTTTTAATACAATGGAAATAGCAAAGTTGGGAGGATGAACAAAAGACAATTACATACATGGAATGCCCTTATCCAATTACCATTTTGCACACCACCCTGTCCACTGCTTGAGGAGAATCCGGGGGGAGCCGTCTGAGCCTGGATTATATGATGAAAAATGAAAATTACTGCGGACACTTCACTGAAAAGGCAGGGTCGAAAACAAATCGCTGCCCCCTAAAAAAAGATTTCTGGATCTATCCTTGCTCCTTTCTTAACAAAAACGTTCATTGTTAACCAGAAAAAATGTCACGCACATCAATTATCAATTCATGGATTAGTTTACAGCGAGGGAAAATGCAAATGGTCATCCGCACTGTGAGGTCTATATGTAAAGAACCACCCGTAGTTCCCATTTGTACATGAAAAGACCCCACAAGAATAATTAACTTTTGAGTTAGTTTGTTCTCGATAGTCTCAAATTCAAATAAAAGAACTTCCTTGAAGTTAATAAAGAATGGAACTGGGAAGAATGAAACATTTATGTACTCTTTCCTTTTCCCAGCAAGGTGCAGCCACTACAGGGAAGGAGGAGCTGAAGAAATGTTCGTGAATCAGTCTATGTTCTCGGTATCTGGAAAACACATTAGGATATAATTAGCAAAAGATTATTTTATGATAATAACGCTATGAAAACTGAAAATCCACGTAGAGTTGTATAAAGATGCCATTTAGTATACTTAGAATACATAAAAAACTTTAGTTTTCAAATAAACAATACAAAAGTAACGAACATGATGAATGATTTAATAGGCGAAATTGAAACGCGTATTGTAAAGCAAAGTTGTAAAAAAACTACCATAAAAGATTTTTTTTGTATAATTCAATTAGTGTATCAAAAAATCGCCTATTGTGAGTGAATATTAAAGGTTAGGAATTGTTGATATGTAAGTACATTTCTTTTTTTATAATCCTGATATATGAAATATTAAAAATAGGAAGGAGGGTGGTTTATCCTTTATCGTTACGATTTAAGCTTGCATAATAATTTTTCCTCGTTTTTATATGAAATAGACATGTATAGTTAGCATGAAAGGGTTTTTGGTTTTACGGCTCAAAGACTACAGTGGTCATGCTGCGCCGGGACCTACTGTTTTCCGAGGAATCCGAACCTCTTAAGGCCTAGGGAACCAAACCCCGGACTACAGTGAGCAGTGCGATCTTTATGAGATCTCTGAGTAAGCGTTCTTTTTGCACTGCTGGGAGTCGAACCCGGATTAGCGGCGCACTAGGAGAACGCGTTACCACACTGCGCCACCGCAGGGCCCATTAAAGTTTGTACTGTATTGATCGTAACTATTAACACAAAATAGTGCAAAAATTAAAATTAATAAAAATAAAATGCAGTGATAAAATAAATATTTTTATCAAAAGGAAAAAAATAAATTAAGGTTTGCAAAATGAAACTAAGAAAGAAAAAAAAAAGCAGCATATACAGTTACCTCTTATCGCTGAATTGCAACTATGTATGTATTTATTTGACAGGTAACCTGAATAAAATGAAAACGTGTGTATTATGCAATTTTTTTCCCGTCCAATGAGTTTCTGGTTTAGACAGGTTTCACTGTATATGTTTTTCAAAATATTATTATGCTTTACAGAGATAGCACAATAACTAAATGGCTAACACCCAAAACTTCCAAGGCAGTGATTTGATAATTTTCTAAGGCATTAACAATTGAAGATTGAAAACAAATTGAAAAAAAAAAGAAAATTGAAGCCGTGCTTTTTAAGATCAAAATGAAGCTTACATATGATCCACCATCACAAGGTTTGGTGTGTCGTAAATGCAAAAAAGAGGCAATGTCTCAGACTGGGATCGGAACTAGTGACAACTTCAGGTGAACCAAAGCAAGGTTTCGTTTACCTGGAGAACCTAGAATTATCAGAGAATTTGAAATTGGCTTTGAAAGTCAAGGAAAAACAACATTTTTTGGTCATATCTAAAAATGTTAGGAAAAAAAACCCTCCTAACTTTGGTTTGAATACCCAAATTTCACTTGAATGTGAAGCTATTTTTCCCTGAAACGGAAGTTCAATACAAAATTTTGTTTGCGAGTGTGTGGTCAGGGAATTCGTTTCTCCAAGCTGGGCGAGAATCTGCAAAGTGTTGAGCTAACTGGACTATTCAAATCATTTATATGAAGATAAAGACATTATTATTGAAGTTTTCATAGTCCAATTAGCATGACATTTTTGTTCTTCTGAAACTTTCACCGATTTGACTGTGTTCCAGAAAGATGCTTCTTTACTGACCCACGAGCGTGAATCATATGTATATAGCTCTAGTCTGGGCTTAAAATACATAAGTTTGCCAAAATATCTATTGCTAGTCCCCAATTATAGAAACAACACTATCCTTAATGCTTTGAATGTCAGACGTGTAGTAATTGTCCTTTCCTTGCATAGGGTGGTAATATCCTGACAAGGTAAAAATTGAATGTTTGAAACATATATGCTTTAGCTGTATTTAATATGAAGTCAATTATGTTTACAATTGGTTCTCCTTTATATTCTTTTGTTTTTTGTAAACTTTTTTTTGTTTACTTCCAAAAGTTTATATGTCTCTTTCATTAAATTGAATTTTTGTTTTCTGTTTTAGAAAGCTTTGCAAATTTTACGCAATAAAGGATTTGAAAGTGGGATGTTTCTTGTCAGAAAAAGTGTAAGAAGACCCGATATATATGTATTAACCATGGTTTACAGTTCAAACACGTACAATTATGAAATTCAAAGACATGTTAGTAGATTTTTCTTTTTCTAAACTTTGGTGAATTTAATTGATTGAAAAAAAAATTGTTTTGAATAAAGTATTAGATATGAGTAACATACGAAAATCAAAGTGGTGGCTTTTCATTATTATTTGATGTTTATATTATATAATTATAAGACAGACATGCACAGAAGCATTATCAATAATGGTGCAATAATTATTTTGTAAGTAAGCAATTTGCACAATCTCTAATGCTGTGCATGAATATGAAAATATTGAGTTTCAGAAATCATGGCTAATTTGCCTGCGGTGGCTGGCACAGTATGGTAACACATTCGCCTAGTGCGCCGTTAACTCGGGTTTGACTCCCACCGGTGCAAACAATGCTTACTTGAGAGGAAGATCGACCCTTACTGTAGTTCATGGTTGATTCCCCAGGCCTTTAGAGGTTCAGATTCCTCAGAAAACAGTATGTTCTGCCAACATGACCATTGTAGTCCTTAAGCTGCTCTTCCAATCCAGCATCTTGGAAAGGTCTTATTCAGAAACTCGGTAACATCTCCATGAAAGTGTGGTGGACTGCCATCGTGGCCAAAGATGAAATTTGGAGAAATCTGTGAAACAGTTGAAAGGAAGTTTCCCAACATGTCAAGGTAAATGTGTTCTGTCTCTGTCGATTCTGCAAGGGAAAAAAAATGGAGTGGCGATTCCATTTTTGTGCATCCCTAACCATATGTTGATTTTTGGTGTGTCCCTTTCATTTCTTATACATGTGTGTGTGGGTTCTTATTAGTCCAAACACGGCCGTTATGTCTGTTAACTTTTCCGTAAACATAGAAGATAGATTCATCAAACCCTGCCATGGTCCAGTATGGTAACATGTACTCCTAATATGCCATTAACTCAGGTTTGACTCCCAATGGTGCAGAGAACACTTACTCGGGGATCCCATAAAGATCGCACTGCCCACTGTAGTCCGGGGTTTGGTTCCCTAGGTCTTAAGAGGTTCGGATTCCTCGGAAAACTGTAGGTCCAAGAGTTCTGATTCCTCGGAAAACAGTAGGTCCCGGCGCAGCATGACCATTGTAGTCTTTGAGCCGTAAAACCACAAATATACAGATTCATCGAATCATGTCAAACCACACCTGCGCAAGGTAATTCTGATCATTCTCGATATGGTTTACCATCTCAGCAGCGAATTCAGCTCTTAAGCAGTGGTTATTAGTGAAAAGCAGCCCAACACATCTGTCAACAGTGCACATGTGTGACCTTGGTAGCAAACTTTTAGAAGTCCCCTATG
>QLNU02015003.1:169896574-169940393 GCA_006491805.2 Dysdera silvatica
TTTATTATTTTATATAGTATGCAGATGTGGCTGTGTGAATATTGGTATTCCGCATATATTTGCACTTACTTATTAATAATTTTCATTTACTTTCTTGATTTTCTACACTTCCATTTATATTTACATTATCTACTATTTCTTATTTATATATATATTAAGGTTTTAGGGGATGCGCCATTTGAACGCCATTTTTTTAATCACAAAATATAATTACACATTTATTCACTAATTATCTAAATTAATGTCAGTAGTGATGGAAACAACAAAAGAAATAGTCATGCGTTCCTAAATTCTTTAAAATAATTCCCTAATAATAGTCCCTAGTAATTCAATTATCACTTTCATTTAAAGCTTTTTGGACAAAAGTAGAGCTTGACATTTGATTAAAAAAACTAAAATTAAACCTGGCATGCGGACCTTGATTTTCAGGTATCCAAGCCAAACCTTCATATTAAATTTAATGCTACTGAAGACCTTTTTTTTTTTTTTTTACACCCACATTTTTAGCTTAAGCTAAATCTTTGGTGGCCGAGTTGGCTAAGTAGTTAAGGTACTACGGTTCCAACAGAGGGTCCCCTGTTCCACTCTGGGCCAAGGTGGTGACTCTTTTTCTCCTACATGCCCAGCGATGGCACGGTGTGGTAACACGTTCGCCAAATGTTCCGTTAATCTGGGTTTGACTCCCAATTTTGCAAAGAATGCTTACTCTGAGATTTCATAAAGATCACACTACTCACTGTGGTCCAGGGTTTGGTTCCCTAGACCATAAGAGGTTCAGATTCTTCGAAAAATTGTAGGTCCAGAGGTTCTGAAAACAGTAGGTCCTGGTGCAGCATAACCATCATAGTTCTTGAGCCACAAGACAAACAATTTTTCTCCTGTACATAAAAAAGCTCCAATTTGATCTAAGAATGTGGTTGTTAAAAATTATTAATCATCTTAATTCCCTACAAAAATTAAATAAATAGAAATAATAAAAACCATTCCCAGCTGGCTTTATATATTGACCAGTTTGGCAGTTATGTACCCCCCGAGAAGGATAATACTATCCTATAAAAATTTACTGCCACTCTTCATTCAATTTGTTTTTTATCCCCATAATCTATTTTTGCATAATAAATAAATTCATTGAAGAAATTGTGCTTCATTTCTACCTTAAATAGTCAAGTGACATTTATTAGATTAAATCTATTCTGCTTTTAACACATTATGATTTATGAGTAGATACTAACGTTATAAGCCTAAAACTTTACACTTATAACATTGACTTATAATGAGTGGAACCTGTTTAATGCTACATCGAAATTATCTTGAGTATGCTGCTCATATATGAACATAACAAATGTGTTAACATGAAATGATACTTTCTAATGGCTACCTTAATATACAGTAGTTACACGATAAGAAGGTAAGGGGTGGGGCGTTATATGAACCACTCTCCCTAAGTAATGATGTATACGTGCCAACTGTTTATAAACTTTCTACATACTTTATAAATTTCGGTTTTCCTAAATTATCCACTTCGTACTCCAGAAAAATCGATATCTAACAATACAAAGACCACTCAAAGCTAGCCATTTTCGGTCTGAGTAAATGTACTTATTCAGTAATACCCGATTGACATTCTGTCTTAATGAATAAGTTATATAATCACATAGACGATACAAATTATGTAAATGTCACAGGCAGGGGCGGACTGGGCCCCCTGGCTGGTGTGCCCTCATGAGCGATAGGACTCGTGCCTCCAAACGGACAAGGATTCACACCCTCCAGTAATCCAAGGTATGCACCCTTTGAGAGGACCCAGTCCGCCCCTGGTAACATGGTTTCTACACAACCTGGAATTGTCAGGGAATTTGAAATCATCCTTAAAAGTCTGCGGGAAATGAAAATTTTTTATTAAACCTAGAAAAGTCAGAGAAAACCTTCCTGGTCTGTTTGGAACTGCTAAATTTCCCACGAACAGGAGGCTATTTTCATTGAGACCGAAATTGAATTTAAAATTTTGTTTATGGTCAGTCGGAGAATTTTGTTCAAAAAATCAGGGGAAAACCTAGAAAAGTCTGTGAGGTTTTTTTTTCTCATTGTGAGTGGGGGAACCATGATTGTAAACTTTCGCGAAGTTCGTTGTCTGTTTAATAAATTGCACATTAATTTTCGGAACCCACTTATTATTAGCTCAGACCAGAGCGTTTTTTATTTTGGGAGAAAAAGAGACACCACTCTCTTCCTGGATTCCAACCAGGGTCACTCCATTGAGCCGCGAGATGAACGAGGATAGGAACAACTCTTTTTTTTTCTCTGTATATTAGGATGCAAGATATTATTACCTTTTGCAGGGATAACACAATTTCCAAATTAATTTCCAACACACAAAGCCACCAGGGCAAGATTTTAAATTGCCTTCACACTACTGTATATAGAATTTATTCTTGTATACCTTTATTAAAAGCATTTAAGGGTAAGGAGATACTGAACCATATGATAAATCTGTCAATTGATGGCTACAAAGGAAAATACCCACCGTATTCTTCATGCAGCCCTTTGTGATTATATAGTTGAAAATATGAAGTGCTTTAAGTTTTGCTATAATAAAATGCTTGCATATTTCTATTCTTAGGCATATGGTTAACCATATAGCTCTGAGGTAACATTCCCTCTCAAATAATCTGACATACATTCTTTGAAACGTAAAATATATTTCATTAATTATACTAATTTGTATGTCCTAAGATTTCCCCATGAATCGGTGAGAATAGAACTGATTGCTTAACATTATCTTCAAGCCATAATACATTTGTACATAGTAGTGCATACCGCAAGTCGAAACCAACCCAGTTGGCCCAAAAGTGCCAATTATATCCACTGAAACTCTTATTAATAATATTACTTATTTTGCAACATTTTTACTGTTGTATTTTTTGTGATGCTTCTGTATTTTAATTTCTTACATACACTATACTTATAGGTCAATCTGTTGGTGAAGGAGAATTTGGTTCAGTTTTAAGAGGAAAGTGGTTGAATTCCAAAAGCTTACCGGTAAATTTTAATGCTTAAATCTTTTTCCCCCTTTTTTTTATCTGCATTGGTTTCCATAAGTTAAGCAAAAACCAAAAAAATGTAATAACCCTTAAATTATTCAACCAATTTAGATGACATTTGATTTTAATATGTATCATGGCATATCATATATATAACTAAAAGACATAGGAACATTTGATGCAAAGTATTTATGGTTTATATTTGATATACAAATAAAAAAAAAATTAGAAACGTAGGTATCACTAATAAATAGATAAAGTACTGCAATAGAGAATATGGTAATCTGAAGCAACAATGCAGATTTAACAGCAACGTTTCATGCTGTTAACCGTTTAAACGCCGAACTAAAAACGGCATGTTATACTAATGTAATTTTTTGCAGTTATGCTTCTTTAGAGCATTTATACATAACATTTTAAAATTTTGAAGAAAAAAAAAAATATTTTCTTGGTTTTTAGCTATGTTCTATTTTTGGGCCATTGGCGCTTTGCATGAAGTTTTTAGATATATTTGTTAACATTAAAAATAGAGTTTGTTTTTCACTTAAACATTCTTTAATATTTTTTAATTCTCGATTTCTTTTATTTTAGATAATAATATAACATTATATAATATAATAATATTAAATGTTATACCTGATTTTAGACATTCGGAGGGCAATTTATATGAACAAATTAATTTCTATTTTCCATGGTATGACCGAAAACAACTTCGTTAAATTTGTTTGCCACAATGAAAGCACTTTTTCGTTGTATTTTCTTGCATACAGCACATCGCCCTTGTGTCATAGATACAGTATAATGGCCATCGGATATTCTTGACTCGTTTGATACATGACTACGAGGTCCAAGGTGGATAGGTAGACGGTCCTTCTGTCTCAGTGGACTCATTGTTACTTACCTTCGGAAGTCTAAATGAGACATTTTTATTCCATGTAACTCGGAATGTAAAATCCAACTTACGACAACTGCCATGTTTAAAGCATTGCTGAATAGATTTCACCACCATTTCTTGCTTCCCAGCTGTGGTCTGTAACTGCTTAAAAGTTTATCTAAAATGTCAGCACCTCCCATTCCTTCATTTTATTTCCTGATAATGTGAGGTTGGCAAATATCAATTTTGCATTTGTTTACATTTGAATATCTTTTAACAATTCTTATAGGCTCATGCATGTAACAGTTTGATGCTACTGTAACTACCGTATGATCATTCCAGTTGCACATATACACCGATCCGTCTGAGCGATAGTCCAATTTTCCTCTGCCTTCTTTAGCCAGCTCTCCCTTGAATTTCAATGGACAGTGGCCAGTGCAAAATTCACGAATTGTCCCCATTGCTCCTATTCCATGTTTTGACAGCTGAGAAATTAAATCATATGACATAAATTATCGAACTATATGTCGTGCTTTGAATTCTGATCAAGAGCAGATAATAATTCATTCACAACTCTCAATCTCAATTGCACAACTGGTGAGGCTTCTTTCCAGCATCAATTTCCATAGCATATGGATATCCGTTTGATAAACACAGCATCCATATCTTAAACCCAAATCTAATACGTTTTCCTCTAATAAACATTTTACAGGTATAATGAGCATAGTAAGGTACCATCGATGCGTAATTTTTCATGTCAGATTCCAAATTGCTGCAGGTTTTTAGATAACTTTTCGAAGTTTGTCTTCTTTTCTTAATTGGCTATTATCCATCAAATGGAAAAATTTCTTAATCTTTCTAAAGCGGTTGTGGGGCATGATACTTTAAACAACAGGAACAAATACATCTTCTGCAGTACTCCAGTACATGTCCTCAGCGGGGACGGAATGGTGTCGACTTAGAAGAAATAGACCAAAAAATTGCAAAATATCTTCTTTTATGATATCAATTGATTCTCCTTTTTGCAGCGCATAAAGCTTTGTCATCAGTGTCAGGTAATCAATATAGTCACCAGTCAAAATTTTTAAAAATAAATTGGTGACATATCCACTAGATTTAGAAATTTCTGCAAAATTGTTTCGGTAGCTGTTGACTGAATTGGTTCTTTAAAATTAACTTATCGTTTCCACCAACCGTTATTTTTTGTTTTTTCGTACATTTTTTAGCACTCCGCATTAATTTTGTAGTGTTCAACTTAAATTTTTGCTTGCTTTTCCGATTTCATTATTTGAAGAATTGATTTCTGTATCACATATTATCTTGGCAACTGTCATTTTCGTTATTGTAAATTACATCTACCATTCCGCACACATCAGCTGGAATAATGGGCTCTAAGGAATTTTCTACAATATCCCCTGATTCATCAGGAAGTGGCTGACACACATCAACATCAGATAAATCTGAATCCGAAAGTGTTTCTAAACATACCACGGCGGCTTCTATTTTCAGAAATCTTTTCGCCATTCTGAAATTTGTCAGCAAATTTAAAACCTATGCCTTCCCTTTCTAGCTCACGAAAATAAATGGTTCAAATTGTTGTGATTGCGATTCAGGCGAAGTGAACTAGTGCACTGTAAATTAGGGGAAATAGAAAATCATTCCATGACCTTGAAACCCTCTACTCACATGGTGCCGTTGATAATTTCACTGTAAACGAAAGGTGATGGCATAAAAAGAGAGACAAAACATGTGTCTGCATAATGGTTACTCTTTTCATCAAGAACCCTTGAAACGCCAATGTTCCAAAAAATGTAACATGTAGTTTCGAACTTATCTATCATTGTTATATTTAACTATAAAGAATTATCAGTAGTGCAGTGTTATATATCAGAACCTTTTTTTAATATGCATATAAAATATTTTGTAATTCAATATCAAATCAGATTTTTGACAAATTAAATTTGAAACAGAAGCAAAAAAAGAGCAAAGTTCTAAATATTATTTAAAAAAATATAATATGTTTAGAATTTAAAGATTGAGAAAAAAAAAAACTTCATGAAGGCATTTATATACACGCAGAAAAGTGGAGTATTTCAAATATTATTTATGTGCACAATATTCCGTCAAAACTCATGTTCCATTATTGAACATTGGCAGGTAAACGGTTAATGATGTTGGCAATAAGATCCTTGAGTGGCAACACTAATTGTTGGCATAAAGAAATTCTAGGCTCTTACAAAGTTTCAGAAGGGGGCTGATGGCCAACAACATTCCTCCTGAGAGCGTCCCAGAAAAAGCAGTGAAAACCTTCTAAACTTCCATTCTGAATAGCTAACTTTGAAGCATGTGTGAAGCTATTCTCCCCAAAACCAAGGCGTGATTGAAAGTTTTGTTTGTGATTAGTTAGGGAATTTTGTTAAAAAAGTCAGGGAATTCTGTTTAATAATGTAATGTCAGGGAATTTTGTAGAAAAAGCCAGTAAATTTTTTCCTCCAAAATGAGTGAAAACCCTGCAGCAAGCGACATGAAAAAATGTTTTCCATGTCATTCTGCCTTCACTTAAGAAAGGAAGCAGTTGGCTCCCAAAACGTCATGTTTTTAAACCTTTCTGCCTGTGTCGAAATAACTGTTATGTAATCTCCTGGTGAAGCTTTGTATTGTTTTATCAAAACATGTGTGTGTGTGTGTGTTAAGTGGATGAAATTTCCCAAGAGCCAGTGAGTATCAGTTCATGTTAAAAAAAAATAAATAAGCATAGACATTCGTGTGCAATTTGATGGAGATTCTGGGAGCAGTTTGTATTAATGAGGTTTGACTGTATACTTATCTTTTTCCAATACATTTTTTAATCCTCTTGTGTCTAAAAGTTGGTACAAAATTGACTTTATAATATTTAAAATTGTTTTAATGTTTTATAATATTTAACATTTTTTAATTTTATTGGCATACCTCATGTCATCAATGGTGTATTTCTCATTGTGTTAATTTCCTTGCTGATTTTTATGCAGACTTAGATTTGCAATTCTTTAAATTCTTGTATCAACTATGGTACACCATATTTCGAAAGGTTTAATGTTTGTTCTTTTATAATTATGTCAATAGAGTTCTTTTTAATCTGTTAGTTTGTTGCCTTCTCTACTTTTACCCCAAATGGTGTATTAATACAAAATAATACTTGCTGAAAATTGTTTTAAGTGGTGGAAGTACCTCAGTTATGAATCACATGCATTTGTTTATATTGTATAACAAGAAAAAAAGCAGAAAAGATTCATGAATGATACATTACAAAATTTGCACAAAAAATTCCAAAATGAATCTGGGTGCACTATTGTATACTCAACATTGTGTAAAGTTAAACAATTTTGGGTTTTTAAGCAAGATGCAGAAGATAGAAATTCTGTAAAATGTGTCGTACATGCGAATATGGAGTTTGTTGATACTAAAAGCTAATTGAATGTTCCAATTTAACAAATATCCTTGATCTAATTTGTTGTGATCGTTACTCAAGTGACTGCTTGTTAAGAAAATGCAATGTTTGCAAAGACCATATTGTATTAATTAATGATTTTGATGAAAACCAAATCACAGACTTAAGCAAATGGATGTATAAAATTTAATTTTTTATATGTAATTTTTTTTTTTATTATGTAAAAGGCAAAGAAAGGTCCGCTCAAAAACCAGAGAAAGAAAATTTAAAAATTACTTTAAAAGTACTTGTTGGAGAATTTCATTGTCATTTACACAGTTTTTTGGAGCATGGTAGAAATATAGCATACCAGTATGCAGCAATAAAACAAATGAAGTCATCATTATCAGAAAACTCTATATTGTTACATATCGATTTTAGTGAAAATAATTGCAAATATGCTGAAGAAATCCAAGCTGTGCATTTTGGTGGGAACAGGGAACAAATAACTCTTCATGCTGGAATTAGCTATTGCAATAATGGTGACTGCGTACTTCCCCATGACTTTTGCACTTTAAGTAAATCTCTGAGATATGATGCAACAGCAGTATGGGCTTATTTAAAACCCATTTTAAATTGGGTGATTTAGACTAACGTTCAAGAAGCGAAGAATGTCCATATATTTAGTGGTGGACCAGTATCACAGTATAGAAACAGGAAAATTTTTCTCTTGCTTTCAAACTATTTACCAAGTCTAATACCAAACTTATCAACCTGAACGTGGAATTTCAGCAAGGTAGGCCATGGAAAAGGTGATCCAGATGGTGTTGGGGGCAAGTCTGAAACAAATAGCAGATCGAGTTGTTGGTGAAGGACATAATATTGAACATTCCAAAAAATTGATTGTTGTGTTACGAACAAAATATGCAGGCATAAAACTCGAAGAAGTGTCTGAAGCAGAAATAAACCAGATTGATATTCTTCTAAACGGGCAAGATATAAATGCATTTAATGGGACCTCCAAAGTCCATCAATTAACATATTCAGGGGATGTTGGATTTCTCTATTTCAGGTCGCTGACTTGTAACGCGCGTTTGTCTTGAACAATTTGTTCCCACTTTCATTTAGGTGAAGGATATGAGGTTACAGCAAATCAAAATGTAAAAATTGGAAATTCCGAAGGAAAATTTTTTATTTTTTAACAACATTTTAAGTCATTTGGGAGTGAGCCATATAATTAAATTTTAAGTAAACAATAGTGTAAAATATATTTTGTTTTTTAACGGAATCTTTTGAATGTTTGGAATGGATAGCTGTCAAGTACGAAAATAAAATGTATCCTGAGGAGATCTCAAAGACTGACGGAACATATGTCATCATAAATGCAATGGAACCAACAGGCAATGGGAAATTCAAGTGGCCTTCCAAAAAAGATGTCCATGAATATCCAATATGTGACATTGTTTAGAAGATAGAGCCTCCAGTCCCATGTGATAACAGAAGAAGCAGATATGTTTTTCCCCGGACAAAAATTTAATTAAAATAATAAATGTAAATTGGCATTAGAAGAAATTAAACACAAAAATGTAAACACAGTTTTTATTTAATTTTTCAGTATTTTCGTTTACTCTAAATTGAATTTTGCAGACTCTCTAAAAATTCTTTCATTCCCTCATTTTAATGAAAGATTAAAAACCTTATAACTATGATATTTTTTAATATTAAGCTGAACCACTATTTTTTGTACTGCAAGCATCTTGACCAGTACTTCGCCTGAAAAAATTAGAAAAACGTAGCATGTTTATTTTTTTTTTCCTTTTCATATATATGGGTTGGGACACCCATCCCTATACACCAGACGCCATGAGTGTGTAGACAGTGACGGTAGCGCATGCGTGGAAACGTAGAAGAGTGGGAGACGTGAAGCAACCGAGATGGAGGTTGGAGGACACAGGGCAGTGACTCTTACGATGACATAGGAATATAGCAGATATTACCACCGCGATCATATATAGCTGTGGTGATGTACTTAGAATGAATTAGTACAATTTGTGTTATGTACGTTAACGTAGAAGATGAGACGTTGTAACTTTGTGAAGTAGCTGTAGCAATTATTCATTAAAGGACGTAATATTTATCCATAGAGTTCTTCATAGTGCTTCATTCTAAAGCGTAAGTCCCACATATATGAAAATGTCCTGTTTGTGTGGAATTGCCCATATGTATGTGTGTATATATATATATATTGTACATATGTATTTTTTTACCTTTGTAATGCTTTTTCTATTGGTATAGGTTGATGTTGCTATAAAGACTTTACGAGATGAGCACATGCAAAGTTGCAGAGATGAATTTATTCGAGAAGTCGAAGTTATGGTCGGTTTAGATCATCATTGTATAGTGAAATTGATCGGTGTGTGTCTTGGGCCCCCGTTAATGATGGCAAGTGTCATTTATATTTTTAAATTAACTTTGCTATTTTTTTAAGAAAGGTGTATAAAATATTTTTCTGACTGACCATGTGAAATAATTTGCATGTATAATAGGATAATTTCTGTTGGTTTCTGAAGCATGTTCTTTTAGAAAATCTCTCATTATGTCTTTTACAAAAAAAGCTGAAATATAGTGACAATGAATATCTGTATTCTTTAGATTATGTATATTTTTAAAAAGCAAAGGTTTTAGTTCCTATTAATACCCCACAGCCATCCAGTGTTCGTATCACTGTTTCTCACATTTGGTCTAATTTTTCATCGTAGGCTGAGGTTTGTTTCATAAGCCTTACGAGGTTTGGATTCCTCGGAAAACTGTGGGTCCCTTCACAGCATGACTCTTGCTATTCTTAACCATAAAACTCAAATGAACCTTTCTGTTGACAGCCAAGGTTAAACAACTTGAAATGTAATCAGATTTTAGTGGATAGCTACTCATGGTTGTCTATGGGATGATGTCTGTCTACTAATATAGTACCCTCTTGTGTGTGTGTGTGTGTGTGTGTGTGTGTGTGTGTGAGAGAGAGAGACTGTGAACAACTGACAACTAATTTCTTATCTGAACTGGTAGGTGTTGGAGGGCAAAAAAAACCTATTACTAGAGATGTATGTTCAATATGAATTATGTTTGATAACTTTCACACATCTATCATTTGTACTTAGTCTATCATGAGCTAAAAATTTAAATAAGTTTATGTTACCAGGCATAATACAGGTAAGTTGTAATTTGATGTGGATGTTTGTTGCTACCTTGTTATGTTGAACTCAATAATATTAGTTGTATGAAGAAGTATTAATTGTTCTTAAGTCATTTTATATTTAATTTATTTCTTTCTATTTGATTGTCATGTGCTCCGAGAACACGTTATGCGAGAGATCGCGTTCTCTGTAAATTATTAGAAGTTTAGCATTATTCAAGTAGAGTTCTCGCTTGGCGTTTTCTAACCAGTTAAATTTGATGTTATTCTTTAGTTCCAATAAAATTTATTGGCTGTTATGCTGGATTCTTTGATGTGTTACTCTTGATGTTATTTGAAATTGAATTTATTCATACAGTCCACTAGTAATTCAAGAAATTCACTGAGTTATTCATATCCACTATTCGTCATTGGGTGTTTAGCACCATGACTAATATGATTTTAGGCCCTTCGGTGGTGCAGCTACAACTATAGATTTAAAACACCCAGAAATATTGAAACATGGAAATAAACCCGGGAATTTTCAGGAATAAACTGGGAATTTTGGATGCATTGGAAATTTTGATAGGAAGAAACTACCTTGACATTGCTTATGTTTTATTTGCACAACACCAGTTAACAAGCACGTAAAAAAGACCCGAAATATTTCAATAAACCTTTTCGTATCTATATTTGTTACCCTCTCCTCTTTCAACAGAAATTATTATTAAGTGACGAAATTATATTCTATTTGAAATGTTCCTAAGTTCAAATTAAATAATGGTATCGCTTTAAGGCACTAAATACAAAAAAGTTATCGATTAATTATTAAGATTTGTTCAATATTTATTACTTAAAGTAAGTAACGCACAAATCGTTTTATACATTTTAAGTGACCATATTTCAAAATTTCCTTCTAAAAAAACCCGGGTTTAAATCGAGTTTTTTCCAGACTTTACATCTCTAGCCACAACATGTTTGCTTAGCATGCCATTATTTCGGGTATGACTTCCAACAATGCTCGCCGACTATGAACTCGTAGTCAGTGGGTTGGTTTCCTAGGCTATAAGAGGTTTGAATTTCTTTGAAAACTGTATATCCCGGTGCAGCGTGACCCTTGCTGTCCTTTTGCTGCAAAACTTAACAAACGTGATTTTTATGCTTGCTTAATGTTAAAAGTAAGGGGTATCCTTTGATGTATTAATGATTCTATTGATTAAATTTTTAAAGAGAGCCCAGCTTCGAACACTAGCATTTGTAGTATTACACTTGTGCTGTAGGGCTTTGGCACTCATTTCTGTATTTGATTTCAATGGATTTTCTATTAAATTACATTAATCATGATTCCAATACCTTTTTTTTTTAACTTCGGGAACAGTCATAAAGTATTTAAATAAAATAAATAATGGTAACATGACGACGGGATCAAAAACTCGAAGGAATGAGTATGAGATGTTTATGGAGCTGGTCTGAGCTTCTCCATTTTTTCTTTTAATTTACCTACAAAGGTAGTAGAATCTGAGTAACTGCTTGCTGGAGGTAGAAAGTCTCCCGGTAACCATATTTTAGTTCCGTATAGCATCTCAGCAGCAGTAGTAGCTTTAGGTCCTTCTTCCAAGCAACTCTGAACCCTGGTAACAATGGGATGAAATTAGTGGTAACATGATATGGTGTTGTTCATGATAGTGCATGCACAACAAAAAATTGCTGGTCAAATGTCCAACTAAGTACTTACTGTTTTTGACTACACCTGTGAGAGAAATAAAATCTGTCTGTAAATGATGTGTATAATTCTTCTTGCTTTCATACATATTTGCCGTCTTTGGTAGTTTCTTATAAAACAAAGTGAGTTGCGTATATTTTTTATTTTTACATGCATAACTTTTTTATTTATTTTTTTACCAGCTATCCAGTGTTAGAAATGTCATTGATCGGTGATTTTCATTTTACTGTGTAATCTTCCATGAAATTATTCCGCCACTTTGTAGTATAGTTTATCTTTGTATACCTTTTCATTGTAAATTAGCAAGATCAGCTGGATGCATTCTTTCCAAGTGCTTTGTCCCATCGTATAACGCAAATGTGAAAAGGCTGTATAATTAAAGGAAATGCAAATCGTAGAATGAGCACTTCTGCATAATGATAAAAAATATATAAAACTTTAAATTGACTATTATGGAAACTATGCTAATGTCTGTTAACTACTTTAGGTACAAGAACTTCTCCCCATGGGGTCACTCCTTGATTTTCTTCTAGATTATCCAAGTAAAGTGGACCCCAATTTTGAATTGGTCTTGTGGTCAGCTCAAATAGCATGGGGTATGATGTATTTGGAGCAGAAAAGATTTGTTCATAGAGATTTGGCATTAAGAAACATACTCTTAGCTTCAAAACTGCAGGTAGATTCTCTTCACTTCATTGAAAATGACATCTTTCGCTTATGTTTTATAGATGGGTATTTGTATTATAGCAGACTCGTCCTTAATCGATCCTACTTCAATTGGCCCTCTTCATTCATAGAGAGACTAATTGAAGCAGGCGATTTCTTCCGTCATGATTTTTATAACGGTGCTACCATGTTTTTCTGTTGTATGTCTTTTCTTGGCTAAATATTATTTTGAAAGAAATTAATGTAGAAATTTGATTGTAATAACTCAATTTGACCACTCATTTTTCTATAAACTGATCATCGCCCCATCGTAGCTGGTTAAAAGAGAGTCCACTGTATCTAAAAGAAGTTTGTCTTAATGTTCAGAATCCGGTAAGAAGCCTTTCCATCATAAATGTGCAGGGTTTTTTTTTTATTATTATTTTAATAGAAAAGAAAACTTTCTCATAAAGGGGAAAAACAATGTTGCTCTATAATAGAATCCGAGTTTGGAGCAACTCACTCCTACACGGCCATGCCTATAATTTGTGTGAGTGGAAAGTTAAAAGGAAAAATGTTTTTGTGCCTATGGGAAACAAGTGGAAATTTTGGACCTAACGTGCAAAAAATTATATTTCAGGCTCAAAACATATATGTCTCTTGCCCAAAATCAGGGAAAATGGACAAAAAAAAAACTGTTAAGGAATGGATTACCAACTGTCTGAATCTAATATTAAAGCCACCGTCTTGTATGCTTCTAGATTCATGGACTGGGTTTAAACATTCAAAAACATTTTCACAATTACCAAATCACTGCAAAACTCTTCAAATCCCAGCAAGAACAACTTGTCTGATCCAACCGTTAGACTTTTTTTTTAAAGGAAACTTTTCATTAAAAAAAAGTAGTAAATCGTATTGCAGCAGATGAAATACAAGTAGATACTAGAAACAGAAATAAAATCATTAAATTACATCCATTATTGTATCAGTACGCCTGGTTAAGTATGGTTATTCAGGTTATAACCCAATAAATTTTCAAAATGTAGAAGAAGTTTCTTTTGCAGTTGAAGGAGAAATTTGTGATGATTATGACCAATATTCTTTTATAAAATTCACACACTGCGAAAAAGTATTATGTTTTGATCATTTTTATATACAGTATAATTTCCATAATGTAACATAAATAAAATTGTTTAGTGATTTTTACATTCATTTTTATTTTATTACTCTTGTATTTCTTGTTGAACAAAATAATTTGATTAATACGTGGGTGTCAAATTTATTTATAATAATGATTATATAACCCTTGGATTCAGCGAAACAATCACATGTCGTTTAGACACAAAAATTATAGATGTTTGATTACTTTGCCAAATGAAGGGTTTCTTTGGAAAGAA
The DNA here is from genome assembly GCA_006491805.2 of Dysdera silvatica. Lineage (NCBI taxonomy): Eukaryota > Metazoa > Arthropoda > Arachnida > Araneae > Dysderidae > Dysdera > Dysdera silvatica. The sequence goes on from QLNU02015003.1 coordinate 169,910,830, forward strand.
TTCCCTTGTTATTCAACCAGAAAAGGGGTTGTTGTTTTTTTTTTAAATAAATCGAACACTACGCAGATTAAATTAAACAACAATATAAATCAACGTTTATTGGCGTAGTGATACCAGCGCCGATGTTATGGCGTGATTAGAAGGTCAGAATCTGCGTAGTGTTCGATTTATTTAAATACATGTACTGCAACGGGCATTTCGATCAATTTAATACCAATCTTTTTGTGATTTGGTTTAAATAGTAGTCCATGTACTACACCATTCTGCGAAATAACCGGCTTCAGTAATTATATACGTTCGTAAAGAGATTGGATATTGTCGTTCGTAGCTCAGTGGGTAGAGCCTCCGCCCGGCAAGTGGAAGGTCGTGGGTTCAGGTCCCACCGAACGCAGAAATATTTATTTTCTTTCGAACGTTTCACCATCTAATCACGCCATACCATCGGCGTTGGTATCACTACGCCAATAAACGTTGATTGATATTGTTGTTTAACTGAAAAGGGGAGTTCCATATCTGGCTCTTTTGCTAAACTTTAGGAGTTAATTACTGGTTAATTTATTACTTTTACAGAAATTTAATTATACATTCGTAATGTAAATGAAAAGCCCTATCAAATATATTATATAATGACTGAAAGTGCAACATACAATGAACTGACTTCCCTTGTTAGTATATATAATACTCATTAATATGATTACTCAGTAAAACCAATCATGGAAAATCGTTACAAAATATTGTCAATTGCGAATTAGAATTTGGAAGTTTTAAGAGTTGGAAATTGGTGATGTGAGACTAGGGAAGTAAACGACAATTCACCAACTTTTAACTCATCAAATTTCAATTTGTGAACTTTTAATTAGAACACGTAATGAGAACAATGTAAATATGGCTAGTGGCTATAACAAAGAAAATCCTTTGATCTCTTGATGCTCATAAAATAGAATTTGAGCGCACACTGCATAAAACATTACTTTTTATAAACTAGGTTATAACAAGCACTTTGAATTGTTTAACAGTTTAATTTGCTCGTTATAACCGGATTCATATCCATGTGCCTTATAACTGAATTTATATCCATGCTCATTATAATAGTTTGACTGTACGTAACACAAAACAAATAAGGTTACTCGTTATAGCCATGAACTCGTTTTTTCTGTTCATACTCGATTATATTTGTATTCATAATTCCTGCTTAGTTTAATACTCAAGTTAATTTTTATTCAAAATTTTCTGAGTGCATTTTTACTCAGTACACGAAATTTTTTGAGTATATTTTTACTCATTACTCAATTTTTTGAGTACATTTTTACTAATTATTCAGTGCTCAAATTTTTTTGAGTAACGTTTTTACTCAATACTCAAAATTGTTTGAGTACATGTTTACTCAATACTCAAAATTGTCTGAGTGCATTTTCATTCAGTACTCAAAAATGTTTGAGTATATTCTTGCTCACTTCTTAAATATATTATTTATTATTATGTACTCAATCACTTCCCCACACTTTTGTAAATTATTTGTCAGGTGATTACTTACAAACTTCCTAATTTACACCATCTATGGCTTTGAAACTTTTAAGCCAGTATTTTAACTGATTTGGTAGCAATTAAAAATTATTTTAATGTGCCTTGTTTCCTTAATTTTAGGCCAAAATAAGTGATTTTGGATTGTCAAGAGCTTTGGGTGCTGGCAGTGAATATTACCGTGCTAGCTCTGGTGGAATGTGGCCATTAAGATGGTTAGTCATTTTCAAAAAAATATATGTATACACACATACAGGGTGTCTCAGCACCAGGGTTATAAACATCTAGGAGGGGTAGGGTACACTTAGACGAACAATATTTGTCATAGAACCTAGGGTCGCAAACCACTCACAGCGCTAGTTCTAAAACCGTCCAGCATGCACAAATATTTACAACCAGTGCGTGAAAAGCGCCAGATAAAACTCAGGTCAGCTGCTCAAGTGCATAGATGATTAGGACATCGCATTTTGCGCTTCTCATGCACTGGTTGTCACTATTTGTGCATGCTGGACGGTTTTAGAACTGACGCTGTGAGTGGTTTGCGACCCTGGTGCTGACTCTGTATATGGATAATGTGTATATTATGCATTTTTCACCCCTTTCCTGATTTCGATATAAAAGTGCTGTGTCACAAAAGGAAACTAAAGAAAATTGTTTATTATATTTAAAGATTTTGTATATTGAAAACTATCTGGATATTAACCCATTAATTACGAACATGTTTTTTTTTGTTTTTTTTTTTGTTTTTTTCGAAAATATTTTGTATACTAGTAGTAAATAACGTGAAATCAACTGGAAAAATATTTTAAAAAATCACAACTAATTTTTTTTTAATTTATTTTAAAAAATTCAAACATCCTTAAAAGTGGACGCTAGGCACAAGAGGGTACATAGTTTTCCATATAAAATAATTTTCAATGATTCAGTTTATTTTTCTAAAAAATATTGTTTGTGGTTAAGCATATGTGTAACAAAGCACAAAGACACTAAAAATACCAGCAAATAAGACAATTGTAGATTTCTGCACATTGCAGAGCTTATTGCAGCATTGTTGACATCAATATCAGTAGACCAGTAATGACATCTTTGTGGCAAGATAGCGTACCCACTGGTCAAAAGAATATCAAGGAACAAACGCAATTCATTTCTTGTCACAGAAAATGTTGGATTACTTTTTCGTTGCTCATACAAAATGCTCTGTAAGACAAATTCATCTAGCATTTCATTTGATATAAATTCTTCAAATGTGGATACATGTGACCAATGAACATGTAAAAAGTCTGGCCTTGGCACATTCCATAATAAATTCCATTTATTATGACTGGGAGTATCCTTGTTAGTCCATTGCCTTTGTATATGTTTTTTCTTTTCTGTTTTCTTACGTTTCCTTGTAGGGGACTCATCTGATTCTTCACTGTCACTTGACAGATAAGGGTCTCCAACTGTTTTCCACTGTTACGATACCAGAAGCCCTTAACTGTTGACCGGATAATCTGTCAACATCTACCGAATCTTCTGATCCTCTGTCTTCGTCAGTGAGGTTGTTGTCCTTAGAAGGTGGACAAATACAAATGTCAGCCTCCTTGAACTCATCGTCATCAGACAGCTGGTCTATCAGTGCCAGGGCTTCTTCCACAGTCAAACTTAAAAAATACATTAGAGTGTCAATCACAGATCCAAGAATAGTTACATATAGAAACAAAAATCGCAAAAATTATTTTCAAAAATTAAGTTCACTAAAGCAAAGACTTTTAATATTTTTAATAATAGTACTGTAATATATATTTATATACATTGGTGGAACCGAAGGGGAGATCAGGAGGATGTGCCCCTTCCCCAAAATCAAAAAAATAATATTAGGTAATATAAAACATTTAGAAAAAATTTCATATCACCCCCCCCCCACTGAAAAATCTGGGACTACCACTGCATATATATCAAGGTCTTGTTTAAGGGGGGGCAATGTGGCCCTTCTCCCCAAAAAAAATTTGAACATCAAATGGAAACATGTAGGACTACACACACATATTCAATTACATATATATACATATCAGACTTCAACTGTTTTGTACCCCCAAAATAAAATCCTATATATGCCCCTGATATATATATAATAATCATGATATACATAATAAATATATATATACTATTTTTTCTGGAGCTAACAAGCATTTTCAGGTGACTGACAACTAAAATCTTTTTTTTCTTTTTTTTTAATTTTTTGTAGCCCACAATAAAACTTCAGGATTATTACAATCAAACTTCGTCAGCAAATGAAATTCTACTGTTTTTGTTTTAGTTTTCATAAAAATTCAATGAAAAACTAAAGTTACGTTTTGCACAAACATTCCGAAGTTTGTTTTCAGCAAAATATTAAAACTCGACAAAGAAACGCCAGGCTCATCACCGTGTTAGATCGCGGCAAATCTATGGCCTCTTGTGGCTAGTGTCCCTTTTTAGGGACGTTTCTAAAATGCTAAAAACTCTATCAAAAAACTTAAAAAATTCCAAAAATACGTAAACTAAAGAAACGTATTTAGTACAACTTTTATCAAATACAGATCAATCGATTTGTAATTAATGGAAAATTTTTACCTCTTTCAATCCGACATCGCAAACGATGAGTTTTGTGAGAGACATGAAAATAAAATGCCCATGTGACCAACTTTACGTAGGACCAGTGCTGCCATCTATTAAATATAATCGAAACAAATGCTCATAAAGCTTTCTTGAAGCTTTTTAAGTTGAAAGTTGCATTTACGCCAAAGTGGGGCTCAGTTTTCGAAGCGTCCCTTTTTGGGATGCTAGACGTTAATGGGTTAAGAAAAGTACTGTGGTCGCTGTAACGCTGAGAAGCATTCTGAAGTTGAATTCACCCAGAAAGTGATCCGGTCAAGAGTACCATTAAGGATGTCGTACCAGTAAGGAGACAAAATATGGTGTGAAACTGATGTCATGTATGCTCTAATGATAATATGAATACACTGAATTTTAATAAATGAATTGGTTGTACCATCATTAGGGAATTGGTCCAACTTTCTATTCGAGCATGGCCTGTTCACTTCACAATGCCAAAGTTTACCTTATAGGAAACAATGGACTCCCTCATCTAGGTTATATGAATGCTGAGAGCAGGAAGAATATACACTATTGCATGCCTGCAATATACTGAATATGTTTATAATAACCTTCTCTCTCTCTCTCGGTCATGTCACAGTCCCAGAAAATGTTTCATAGAATGAATTTAATTAATCTCTCTCAATGGCGCTATTCTAATTAACCATTATTTACGTTTAGCAATCGTATTTTGTGGTCCTAACAAATACTTCGTAGAATTAACATATTTCTGATTAATGGTGGCATTCTGTTTACTGACATTCATCCTTGCTCTTCTCATTAATCCCGTTCCCTGTTGCTAAAATCGAGTGCACCAGTTGGCTGTGTGAACTGGTAAAATTTTCTTTATAAAAGTAAAGGGTGTGTGTTTTTTGTTTTACTGGTTGAAAAAATGGCTACCAGGGGAGAAATTTTCCACGCTTCAATATAAAGTGAAGAATATTAAAAAGACAATCGAAGTTAACTAAATAAGTTCAGCTGCCCAGATTTACTCTAAAAAAATATCTTACTGTTATTTTTATCCTGATTCTAATTGTAGCAGTATTTCATGATTTTTAAAGGTTTATAGAGTTTCTTTTCTATCTGGCTTTAATGATGTCTGAACTATTAAAGTGTGGCATGAGAGGTTAAAATATGCAGAATATATAAAGAACATTACAATTATAATTCAAATTTTAGAAGTCTAAAAAACGATGATATTGTAGTTTAAATTAATTTTATTTTTATTTTAGATCAGTAACTTTATTTGATTAAAAAGTAATGTTTTTTGTATCTAAGTTTTCGAAAACACTACTCCTGGAAATTTTTTGTTACTGGTCTGGAAAACCTGGAAAAGTCAGGGAAGTTTGAAACAAAATTTGGATAAACACCCTGGTCAGAGTTCCTACATTTTCAAGTTTTTCCATGACCCCTCAACTTTAATATATTTAGGGTCTATGCGATATATCGATTAATAATATATTCCTTGATTTAACTTACTAGATAGATCACAATGATTTTCAACCTTTTCTAACTCACAGCACATTCAACAAAATGCTAAAATTATCGCAACATGCATCCATTCTTTAGAGAAAATTTTTATCGTTTAAATAGTTAAAAATTGTAATAATAATAATGTTTGTCACAAGGGTTACATATTGCATACAGTCTTGAATTTCAATTTAAGTATAATAAATTTCACACAGTTTAGAACAGACAATACAATTTGCATTTCCCCGTGATGGGTCCCCAGTTTAAATTATAAAATTTAACCGGTTGAGGACCCTATTAATCCGCTGGCGCACAAACTCCGTTTAATAAGTATACAATTAATTTCTTTTTAAACAATTTTATATTGTTAAGATTATTTGGTAATTCATTCCAAAGCTTTATTCCCATATATTCAATTCCTTTCTGTACATTTCCGTTCTAATCTCTCGTAGCTTAATTTGGTTGCTTCTTCTTAAATTTCTATTGTTTTAACCCTGTAATATAAAAAAAAGTTTGTAATTTAATGGCGAAAGAAACGTTATGTTTTTTCCATTACTGTTCATTTTGTGTTGAAGATTGATTAATCAACCTTTAACTGCAAATGCCACTCACAACACTCTATAACCTGAAGCTTGATCACCAAAGATACGGTGAAACGTAACAAACAGTTATTTCGACACTGGCGTAAGGTTTAAAAACACGACGTTTCGGGAGCCAACTGCTCCCTTTGTTTTGCAGAATTCTGCTTTCACTTGAGAAAGGGAGCAGTTGACTCCCATAACATTGTGTTCTTTAACCTCATGCCAGTGTAGAAGTAACTGTTTGTTATGGAATCTCCTTGTGAAACTCTGTATTGTTTCGTTATGATGAAACATTCCAAGTGTCTTGATTGCCGACAAAAGCACATGAACACAGAGTCAGACGTACACAGTAAAATACTGCTTGGAAAACTGTGACTCGCAAGACATGTTGGCAGCTTTAATAATGTTCCTGCCCACCTCCCAAAGTTGCCAATTAATCTGTACAGTTTAAATACTTTTGATGTAATCTTGAATTTCAATAGAATTTTTTTTTTTTTATGTATATTTGTGTATTTCTACTCTGCTTTAGGTATGCTCCTGAATCAATAAATTTTGGTACTTTTTCACATGCTAGTGATGTGTGGAGTTATGGAGTTACTTTGTGGGAAATTTTTACGTTTGGTGAACCACCATATGGAGAAATGAATGGTACTCAGGTAATGCAAATTTTCAAAATTTGAATTTTGAGTATTTGGTGTATTAAACTGTTTTAAGGAGTTAAATTCTGACACCCATGTTTTTTACTTAAAACTAGAAATCATCAGGCCATGTATTATAAAATTGATTGTATCTGCTGTGTACAGGTTAGAAAGAATAGAATAATTTCTTTCATTGTCATCAGTTATTGCAGTACATTGTTAATCGATGCTAGGATTACAAGTACCTATTATAGTTATGCCTGAAATGTTAGTGCTAGTGTAGGTCTGGAGATCCCGTTTGAGCCATTGTTTTGAAGGAAAAAAACAAGGAAATTACCTTTAGGAGTTGTGTATTATGATTATGTACTACAATGATGGGAGGGGGTTGGTTAGAGATTGCTTTTAATTATACCAATTGTATGGAAAGGGTGAGATAAATGGCTTGCACTTGTAGTTACCTCTCTTTTTTTGTTTTTAAATATAATTTTCATCGTGAAAGGGGGAGCAATTTTTCTATAACCCTAGCTTGAGCTGAAAAATTGGTTGTCATAATATACTTTTCCTAATTTTATTGCAAACAAACTTCTGCTTTAAGAAGCACAAATTTAAAATAAACGGACTTTGTTATCCATTTACTTATTTATAAAAACCTGAAAAGATAGTAAATTACATGTATATTGAGGCTTGTCTTGAAGCAACGAACTTTGAATTCTTGTCCCATTGCTTCAGTCCCCGAATGCAGCCACCCAGTGTTTTAGCAACAAAAAAAAAAAAAATTGTTAAAAAGTATAACTCAGGTTTCATTAGATGGTTTTATCAATTCTACTAGTGTTAAAATTACTAGTGTTTAAATTAGTTTGTGATTCTTTTATAATGAATGCTTTACTTTATAGGTTATTCAGATGCTTGAAGCAGAAGAGAGACTGCCAAAACCACAAAAATGCTCAGACCATATCAATGCCATAATGAGTCATTGCTGGCAATATGAACCTGAAAAAAGACCAACTTTTAGCGAGATTTTTAGAACCTTTTGCACAGATTCTGCATACTCATTAATACAAGAGCATATAAAATTGGTGAAGTGATTTTTTTTCCCACAAGGACCATGCAAAATAGATCAGCACTTTCACTAAGCCATTCCCCAGTTAATGACCGAGCGAAAAGCTTAAATTGTCTTTGTTATGTGCATATATAAAACTTCCTATTTACATATTATGATAGTTTTATCCTTTTGTTTGATGCCATGTTGTTATGTATAAAATACAAGGAGTATATGTATAAGGAATCCACTAAATCGGGCTTCCTTACTGACCGGCCAAGGTATAGGTTGATCTTAAAATTTTCCTACATGCATTTGTTATTACGAATATTTAGTGAAAGTTGTCCTCCCCTATTTGCTTCCTTTCCTGTATTGGAAATTCTGTATTTACTGACAGAAAATCTCTGATCAATTTTAAATGCCTAGTGCACTGTTATAAATATTAATGCACTATGTTATTAAATGATTGGAAGCATTTCGTCAAACTAGCTTAGTACATAGATATGTATGAATACTGAACAGACAAATTAGTAGGAACATTGACCTAGTAACTGGTTGAACTATCCTTAGCCTTCAAAACAACTCTAATTCAATGTGACATACAAGAAACGAGAAGTCCTGATATTGTTCTTCAGACATTTCCAACCAAGCTGATATGAAATCATCTTATCGGTTCGTGCATAATTGCTAAATAAGGCTCTATGCTGTGAACGGCTCTTTCAATCTTACCTTACATGTGCTCCATGTGGTTTAAAAGCTAATACCCCTCAAAGACCAACGTAGCACTTAAAAATCACTGTCATATTCCTGGAACCACTATGTGACAATTTGGGTATTATCCTGTTGGAAGAAAAGTTGTCTATTCGAAAAGACGGTGCATTTATAGATCTGTGTCTGATCAAAAACGATGCCTTGATAATCATAAGCATTTGAAAACTGTTCTATAGGTATTCAAGAAAGAACAAAGCAGTATTCTCCCTGACCCTTACACCAGCTTGAACTGTTGACGCTCGGCAACTGGAAATCATCAATGTTGATTTGCTCAACAGTTTCGTCACAGGAACAAAATGAAGATTGGCTCAGCCCAAATTGTTGGAAATGTTGGCCAAGCCTTTCATGACCCATTAGCAACTGAGTTAACTTGTAAGAGAATTCTAGATGATTTGCATTCATCCTATCTTTGACAGTTGGTAAAAATACCTTTGTCATGCTACTGTTCTTTATTTGCTCCATGTTCTGGCTTATCTATTGGTATACATCAATGAGAACTGTGATTTATCATTCCAGGATTACTTCTTTCCCCTCGTGTCAGACTCTATTTTGGTAATCTCATGCTTATTGTAATATTGTAAGTGAATTTTGTAGTTGGCAGTTTCACTCTAATGGATCATGTGCTGTGAAATCTAATTTATGACAATGTGCAGCAAGTTGTATCATCTGAAATTTGTTTGTAGTTACTGCTGTCATGCAGTTTTTTGAAGGACTGCTGCATGCCTGTTTTTTGATTCAATCTTCTGTAATCTTGATTGTTAACCAGTCAATTTCATCTGCAGAAAGATCTCCCACTGCATGTCTTATGCACCACTCTTTATACACTTACGATACAGTAATGTGAAAAATAGGTCAGATTTACTGTTTGTGAAATATGCTAGCCACCTGAGTGTCCATTATCGCCCCTTTTTCAAGGTTTCTTAAATCATGTAACTTTTCCATATTATAGCTATCCATTATTTTGATATGTGAGGGTGTTCCTTCCCGGCAAACTCTTTATCCTATCTGCTTTACTTCACTGCTGCTTATATCAGTAAGATCAGGGTGTATTTAATCACTATTGTATGTTCCTGATAATTTACCTGTTCAGTGTATGCATATGTAATTATTTTTTATATATGAATAATTTTATTTTCCGTTGTTCTTGTTTTATATCGAATGTTTACAAATATTCAAATATTTTTATAGCATTTGTTAGCAAAGTTTTAAATAGCTAATAAGAAACACGCACATTGTGTGAAAATTTTTTTAATATGATGATTACAAATGAGATTCGATAACTTCACATCATTGTTGATGAATTCCAGAGCTTACTGTAGACTTTTAGATTTTCCACCAGTATTCTTTCTACACAAAATATTGAAATGTTAGCTTTTCAAATCCCCCCCCACCCAATTTGTCAACGAATGCATAAACTAAAATGCTTCCTTTTTTTTATGTATTTTTTTTTATATATGTAAAAACGAAGGTTTTGCAAATGCTCGTTTAACTGCTAAAAATGTTTATGCAAGTCAAGTCATAATTATGCATAATTTTCACGGACTTTAATATTAAGAAAATAGGAAATGCTAAAACCCTACAAAACAAGTCGTTTTTATCTCATCGAGCTAACTCTTGAAAATATAACACTTGTGCAAATCGCAGCGATATCACAATAATAAATTATAAAATAACATTCTAAGGCACAGTTTTTGACATTAAGACTAAAGTTGGATACGTTTCAAACATACGAAAACTGTTCTTTGTCAAGAATAACATTTATTTCTAGTGAATGGTAATCTTTGTTTGAAATGTATTAAATTTTAATCATAAAAACTGGGCCTAGAACAATAGTTATTACTTTTTAATTGTATGCTGCATACTGGTGTGTCAAATGTTATGTCCACAGTAATATTATTTGGACAATTTTTTTGCTCAATCTTCTGTTTAATGATTTATAAATCATTCCTGAAAAGGATTGTTGATCGTATTTTTTAAAAATGGCTGCTTGTCGTTAAAATGCTACGAAATAGCTTTATGGAGCCTTGACATGGTTAAGGTTATTAGGATTTTTCCTGTTAACCTTTAATGACCATTGAGGAATGTTGTCCATAATCATCATTAACGATATTCTTATAACTAATAATTCCTATACTTTGACTGATATTATCACTAATAATTCCTATATCTTGACATACTGCCTTTTATGTGAGCGTAATAAGTCTCAGCTCAAACTTTGTATATCAAACATGTTGTGACTATTACAAAAATCACTTTTGAATGAAAGCAAAGGTTTCTCTTTTATTGCAACTTTTACATATCAGCGTAATAGACCCAAGCATCTTCGTTAAATGTGGATCAACATTAGTCCATAACATTCCTGATGGTTTAATCCGACACTTATCAATATTTAATTTGATGCCCAAATATTGAATTGTAGCTTCGTTATGATGTATGTTGTTATTGTCTTGCATTCCTAGCTTACAATTTAGAAGGGTTCCAGTGTCTCAATAATTGCAGCCACAGTGTTTGGGTTCAAAGGGCTGGCTTTTGAAACCCCAATAAGCTTCGTTAATATGGATATGTAAGTGTTCAGAGTTTTCGTTCTGCCGTTAGTCCTGTTTCAGGTGATTCACTATGCTGTTCTAAAACAAAATGTTTTATTAAACTCGTAAGGAACATTAGAGTTTTTAATAGTGTAGAACTTTGACCCTGGTGTTTTTGAAGGTGATTTGGTGTTATTTGTTAAGCAATCCAAGAATTGTTGCAATATACTATTTTATTATGTATGCAAATAGGAATAAATGCAAGAAAATATTAGTGATATTCTATTCAGTAGGCACGCGCCACACAACACACTGAATATTTGTCTCTTCCAGATATATATATATATTCAGGGTATAATCATCATTATATTCAACCATTATCTAACCACTACTGGGTGAAGGTCTCTCCAAATGCTTTCACACTACTCTTCCATATCACCATCAACAGGGTATAATATATATATATATATAAAAATCTGAAAGCCATGTTTTAAAAGCTCCTGGCTCTTTCTGGGCCTTACTAGAAATTACAAATATTTTTAATATGGTTTGTTTTCGGATGACTTATAAAAAGGAATTGTTTGCATCTTAAATATGTACCTACAGTTTTATTGCACCATACGTGTATGTGGGATTATATAATATACACCTTATGTATAACCTTGTAAAATCATATGTGCCAGTTTCACTTATATGTAGAATCAAATAAAATTCCTGTAATTCGGCATTTGTAATGCTATGTTGAGTAAAAACATTAGATCCACAGGAATTATTGATCATCCATGCATTTTATATCAGCAATGTATAACTATTTTTACAGACATGTTTATGGTATTAAACTTCATGTCTTTATTGTCAATTTAAATTATTGTATTTTAAAGTTGGTTGTGACCGTTTTTATGAAGAAGAAACTGCAATGGTTTTAACTTGCTGAATGTCATTTCTTGTTTGTGTTAGATGAATAATTGGATGTTGTTGTAAATTCAGAATTTATGTTCTGATTAGAGATTGGCAAAGTAACTCTTTTATGGGAGTTGGTTCATTAATGTTGACTCACTTTTAAGAGTAAACTTTATTGAGTAACACCTCATTAGCAGATATATAGGTAAAAGAAGGGGGAATGGATTCCATTCCATGCTCTCGTTTAAGATTTAAAGCTTTTTAGTGACTTTCTCAACCCGTCCAATTTGTAGTTCACATTACAATTATAAATAGGTAAAAAATATATATATATATTGAATTTAATATTAAGTAAATTATTTTCTGTTGGTTAAAGCAAAGAAATGTAAATATTAATTACATCACAACGAATATTGTGTGTAATTAGAAAATGTGTAGAAGTGAAATCGTTTGCACAATTTACCCTCATAAGTTTTCTGTTTTTTTAACAAGATGTCTCAATATTATGGAGTACAAATCGCACTTTATTAGAAACACACGTTCTTAAAATCTTGTTATTTAATGTGATTCAGTTGAGCGTACAGATAATTTAAATTATAAACTTCGATAAAGTAAAAATGTTTAGGTTTACTAAGTTCCTAATTTTAAAATTAAATAAAATATATAAATATATGCAACTCTTAACTGTTGCAACCGAATATTTTCTCATAATTATTTCCTAGTGTTTATTGAAATGGTGATGATGGTTCAACGAATTTTGGCTTACAAGATAATCTCTCTAAATTGTGTGAGCGAAATTATTTATGATTATCATTAAAGCTTATTAAATAATAATATTACTTGCCCAATAAATCGTATTAAAATCAATTTCTACAAATTTGTAATTCAGAACAGGGATAATAGTTTGGCAATGTTGCCGATTTTTGTAGGTTCGTATCTGGAAATACCTTAGAATATAGCTAAAATTATCTATCGGTTGCCTAAAAACTTAGCTATGCAAATTTTTACATTTTACTGATATATATGAGTAAATATTTATTAACAAAATAATTTAAATAACCCTAACTAATCTGTGAATTATTGGCTAAATGTCCATTAGCTTAATAAAGTTAAAATTGGCTAAATATAGCTAGATCTGGCTGTCTCTGTGTTATAACTTTTTTCAGTGAATCATTTGTCACACACCCACTAATTGCAGCGAGTTGACTTTCATGAGTTATACTCTTGACTGTTTGTATGTCTCAAGTTGTTATATATTTTTTTGTGTGTTTGACATATTTTTGATAAAATATGAGATAATTAAATGTGTAAGTTACGAATTGCACATTTGTGTATAAATATTTTTTGTAAATTATTCAATTTGTTGTATAAACTGTTTTATATGTTGCTTATCTTGTTGCATTTGGATTTATTTGTCTATTGAATTGAAGTTAAAAATTTTAATCATTCGTTATTTTATAGGTGAATGACTGGCCCTAGTCATTCACCTCACAACATCTAGAAAAAGATTGATTGATTGTTTGGCTTTTTTATGGCGCAAGAGCATCTGGGCTATACTGCGCCAAACATGGTAAAATCAAAGACTGTAGAATAAGAATACATTACACTCAAAAATATTTTTAAAATGTTTTTAATCTTATTGAGATTCATTACACATAAAAGCAAACATCATTCATGCATAACATAAAGATGCAACTGAAAACATAAAAATTTTAGCCAGCTTCTTCCATTGGCTGTCCATCGATAGAAGGAGTAAAAATGTAATGTCTCACCAGCTGCTTATAGTTTGATTGATGTAACAGCTTGTTCATTGGTTGGTAAGTAGTTCAGTGCCACACGGCTCCCCTTCAGTAAAATCAACGAATGACTAGATGTGGATGGCAATTCTGTGTGACGATGAAACTAACATGATGCACGAATCTGTTTGTGTATGCTGAAAGGTTGTCATGATCCAAGAGGGTACTTTGATGGTTGTCATGACCAGCATCACATCTGACGAGGAAAGTGGGGTCCAGTCTATCATTATATTGACCATAGTGCAATCGCTGTGGTCTTGCAGTGAATCATAGATGATAAATACGTAATATGTGACACTGTGCTCTTCGAGCGAATCGAAGACAATAAGTGTGTAAGATATGATGCTGTGGTCATGTAGTGCATCGCTTGGTGATGGTTCGACTCCCAACAGTGCAAAGAACGCTTACTCAGAGATCTCATAAAGATCGCACTGCTCACTGTAGTCCGGGGTTTGGTTCCCTAGGCCTTAAGAGGTTCGGATTCCTCGGAAAACAGTAGGTCCCGGCGCAGCATGACCACTGTAGTCCTTGATCTGTAAACCACAAGCAAAGCATTGCTTAGTGGGGATTTTGTCACTTCCAATTGTTGGAAACATTTAGTTGAGTTTAATGTCAAGAGACGTTGTCAACTAGAGCAACGCTCATCAATTGACAGTGGAAAACTCGCATGGTTGCATTAACGACTAGGGCCATCATTTGTAGGTGAAACAACTTGCCCTTGTCAGTTACCTCACCATCATCATTTCATTACCTCACCTTCACCATGGTCATCATTTGTAGGTGAAACAACTGGCCCTTGTCGTTTACCTCACAACATGTATAATAAGAATACACTAAAATTAAGAATAACTTTAGAAGGTTTTTGATCTTACTGAGATTTGTTGCACATAAAAGCAAACACCGCTCGTGCTTATGATAAAGATGTAATTGAAAACATAAAGGGTCACATCCCTATGTTGGTGCAGTTGTAACGCGGTTGCCTAGTGTGCAGTTACCCCAGGTTCAATTCTCAACTGTGCCAAATCCTCATTTGGTGCAGTATGACCTGTGTTGTCCTTGTACCATTAAAATCCAACCAACTGTGCCAAAAAGAGAGCTTTTGTGGACTGCTCACCGTAGTCCGGGGGTTGGTTCCCTAAGCGTTAGGAGGTTCGTGTTCCTCGGCCTTCCAGTGGAAGAAGAGAATGTAAGATATTATTACCCTCCGCAGGGATAACACAATTGCCAAATATGGTCAACACAAGAAAGCCTCCGGGGCGAGATTTTTGTGAGTTTTCGTGGGGGAATTTATTATACAATAATTTTTGCCACCCACGTTTTAATTACAGCTCAAACTAGAGCTTATGTAATTTTGGAGAAAAAGAGACGCTTTCCCCATCCTGGATTCGAACCAGGGTCCCTCCGTTTAGCCTGGAGTGTCTTGGACCGCTAGACGAATGAGGACAGGAAACAACGCTCTCTTTCTCCGTATGTAAAGATGTAAGGTATTATTACCCTCCGCAGGGATAACACAATTGCCAAATATGGTCAACACAGAAAAGCCTCCGGGGCGAGATTTTTGTGAGTTTTCACGGGGGAATTTATTATACAATAATTTCTGCTACCCAATATAATATATAATAGTAAAATAAAAGAAGGTAATTAATAGAAAATAAAAAAGGTAATATCTTACATACGGAGAAAGAGAGCGTTGTTTCCTGTCCTCATTCGTCTAGCGGTCCAAGACACTCCAGGCTAAACGGAGGGACCCTGGTTCGAATCCAGGATGGGGAAAGCGTATCTTTTTCTCCGAAATGAAAAAAGCTCGAGCTATAATCTATATGTGGGTGGCAGAAATTATTGTATAATCCATTCCCCCACAAAAACCTTGCCCCGGAGGTTTTACTGTGTTGACCCTATTTGACAATTGGTTATCCCCTCGAAGGGTAATAATATCTTACATCCTTATATATGGAGAAAGAGAGCGTTGTTTCCTGTCCTCATTCGTCTAGCGGTCCAAGACACTCCGGGCTAAACGGAGGGACCCTGGTTCGAATCCAGGATGGGGAAAGCGTCTCTTTTTCTCCAAAACGAATAAAGCTCTAGTTTGAGCTGTAATTGAAACGTGGGTGGCAGAAATTATTGTATAATAAATTCCCCCACGATAAACTCACAAAAATCTCGCCCCGGAGGCTTTTCTGTGTTGACCATATTTGGCAATTGTGTTATCCCTGTGAAGGGTAATAATATCATACATCCTTATATACGGAGAAAGAGAGCGTTGTTTCCTGTCCTCGTTCGTCTAGCGGTCTAAGACACTCCGGGCTAAACGGAGGGACCCTGGTTCGAATCCAGGACGGGGAAAGTGTCTCTTTTGCTCCAAAAAGAAAAAAAAACTAGTTTGAGCTATAATATATACGTGGGTGGCAGGAATTATTGTAGAAGAAGAGAATGCTGTGATGTCACACCAGCTACTTATAGACTAGCGTCTCAAGTGAAAAGTCGCTCCTTATATTGAACGTACCTATGCATACCCATGACGTAGTAACAATAAGCAAAGTTACTTTTAAAACAAAAATTATCATTTGGCGTAATGTAGTTACAAACGTAAATATTTTGAGAAATTTATTTCCGAACATGTTTTTTGCGAAGTTCATTTTTTCTTTATTTGTGCTATTTTTCAGTAATTCCTATATCATTCATGTACATAAATACGTAGAAGTTAAAATGAAATAAAAAATTCAAAAATATATAACCAGACAAAAATACCCCCTCCCATCTCTACGATTTCTTGCAACTCATAAAATGAAAATTTCACTGAAAACTAGCTAGAATTGACTGAGAAGGTAGCTGGAGCTGTAGTTCATCAAGAAGAACTGAAACTAGGTGTAATGTATATACATAGGCCAGTACTTAAGTTTTTGAATCTGGCAACACAAAAGACCACAGCTTTCATTGTTGTTGATTTTTAAAATTTCAACTTTCACGTAAGCATTGGGTGTTACAGAACCAGAATTGCTATAAAGTTCTTTTTAACCCTTAGAAGCCCGATTTCCCAAATTAAATTTAAAAAAAATATCAATGTATTTATTGCAGTAGCCAGATAAAGGTTTGTTTGTTTTGTGGTTTTACGGCTCAAAGACTAGTAGGTCCCGGCGCAGCATGACCATTGTATTTTCCGAGGAATCCGAACCTCTTATGGCCTAGGGAACCAAACCCCGGACTACAGTGAGCAGTGCGATCTTTTATGAGATCTCTGAGTAAGCGTTCTTTGTACACTGTTGGGAGTCGAACCCGGATTAACGGCGCACTAGGCGAACGCGTTACCACACTGCGCCACCGCAGGGCCCCAGATAAAGGAAAAAATAAAAAAAAAAAAATCACAATACATATTTTATATATTTATTTCGAAAAAAAAGCAGGTATCAATTTTGATACTTTAGGCATTAAGTCCATAAATATGTCGCACTAACTGTTTAAAAGTCCGGTAACAAATATTTAAACTTAGGCCATTTAAGGGTTAAGGCATTGTTTTGAAGTTAATGAGGTAGTGAAAAACATGGATTCAACTTCAAGGGACTTTCTAGACGTGATTTTTTTATCACTTTTGACAAGGTTTGACACAGCAATGTTTGTCGATCGTATGAATTCGACTTTTGGTAATGAAGCACCATCTAAAGCAACAATTTACAACCACTTTAAATAATTCCATTTTGGACGTAGTAGTCTCAGTGATGAGTTTCATGAAGGCCGACCAAAATCTGCTGTGACACCACAAAACATTGATGCTGTGCGACAACTAATCACTTTAGATCGTCATGTCGCATCTGGTGAAATTGAGGCATCTTTGAACAGTTCAGGGACCTGAATGCATTCAATTTTACATGATCATTTAAACATCAAGAAAGTATATGCGCGTTGGATACCAGGCAATTTAAATCAAACTCAAAAGGATGCTCGTGTCAAATGATGCAAGGAAAATTTGAAAAGATTCAATTGTGGTGCCTCAAAACGTATCTTTAAAATTGTAATAGGTGATGAAACCTGGGTTCATTCCTATGAAACCTGGGTTCATTCCTATGAATCCCAAACAAAACAACAACCCACTGTTTGGGTGTTCCAAAATGAACCGAATCCTACAAAAGTTGTTCAAGCAGGAAGTGTTGTAAAGAAAACGATATCCTCGTTTTTTGATAAATCTAGCCATATTGCCACCATTGCACTGAAGGATCCTAGAACAGTAAATGATGATTGATATACGACAATTTGTTTGCCAGAGATAGTTGCTGAAATCAGAGAAAATAACTCGAAATGTTGCATCGTTCTTTATCTTTATGACAATGAAAACTCACATACTACATTTCAAATTATAAATTATTTGAAGCATGAAAACATTGATTCATGAGTCATTGCCCTTATTCACCTGACTTAGAACCCAATGCTTTCTTTTTGTACTCAACGATCAAAAAGAAAATGCGTTGTCAAGGATTTAACAACCCAGAAGAAGCAGTTGAAACTAAAAAATCACATGTTTCTGCTATACCAACCTTTGAATGGCATAACTATTTTTAAAATAGGTTTATTCGAATGAAAGTGTGTACTAAGAGTAAAGAAGAACATCTTGAAAAGCAGTAAAACGATTTTTTCCATATAGAAATATTTCGTGTATTTTCTAAAAACTTACTGACCTCCTCGTGTACAGGCCTGCACAAAAGTTTAGACACAACACAAATTTGAGTATAACAAAATACTATTAAAACTGAAGAAGTAGGAACTTTAATATTACGAAGTATGAACACATGTAATATGCAAATTAAAAATTTGAGAACAGAAATCACATCAGTAGCGAACTTGCTGCAATATATAACTTAAAATAAGTAAAATATGTGGCACAAAAGTTTAGGCACAAACATAAATTTTAGCACTTGCATAAGGAAATGAACAATTTTAATAATCAATGTAGCCACCATTACTTCGTATTAGATTAAATACGCGGTCGTTCATTGAAAGCACAAGATTTTGAAAGGTTTCTGGTTCAAAATTAAACCACGCTTCTTCTATAGCCTTTTTAAGTTCTAAAACGGACGGATATTGCTTTCCATTGGCATACACAACATTCGTTAGTATGCCCCATACATTTTCGATGGGATTACAGTCAGGACTAAGAGCAGGCCAATCGAGAACTGTAATATTTTTAGCGCTCATCCATTCTTTTGTTGACCTGGATGTGTGGATGGACGCATTATCTTGTTGGAAAACCCAGTTTCGTCCACATAAAAGTTCGCCAAAAGGTAATAGGTGACTTTCAAGAGTTGCCTGGTATGCCTTGGAATCTTGTTTTCCATTCAAAAACGCCAAAGAAGTCTGTCCATTGAAGCTAAAGGCTCCCCAAACCATGACTGAACCTCCTCCTTGACGTCTGCTGAACCGACTTAAGGGGCGTTTTCGAAGATCGTGCCAGTAGTGCGAAAGGCCATCGGGACCATCTAAGTTCCACTTTTTTTCATCACTAAATAACACCTGCAGCCATTCGTCACTGTATGATATGTGCTGCCTTGCCCATTGTAGTCGTGCTTGTTTATGATGTAATTGCAAGCAGGGCTTGCGGCGCATTTTTGCATATCTCAAATGCCTGCATTCTACAATCCTTCTACGTATGGTTTCTCTTGACACTCGCATTGCTAACGTGTTTTTTATTTGATTTGCAGACAGGCTTTCATTTGAAGCCAATCTTCGTATTTGTCTATCATCCCGAATGCTGGTCACTCGAGGCCTCCCAGATCGTGATTTTGGTTGATACTGATCACCCCGGGATAACACTCGATAAATGCCTCGCTTTGAACGGTTCAATGCAACAGAAATTTGAGTAACAGATTTACCTTTAGTTTTCAGCCTCCAAATCTTCAAAATCTCGTCATTCGTAAATTGCTTTGACTTCGGCATCGTTCTAAGCATTCTAAATTATTTCAGGCCTTATATAACAACTCTGGGAAACGCCCCTTCGATCACTTGGGAACTTCGCGCCGTTAATTTGCATAAATCTGACATATGTGCCTAAACATTTGTGGCATGCAGATTCCAATATTACGGTGTTGGGATATTTTGTTTCAGTACTTTTGGTAATCTTTTAAGTTGCACAATTTATTATTGGTTCTAGGATTATTTAGATACAATATCGGCGAAGTTCAATGCAAATTCTCGCTTTTATTTATAATTTGCCTCTGTGTCTAAACTTTTGTGCAGGCCTGTATAATCCCCACCAGTGGCGCATTCGGGGTTAAAAGAAAAAAAAATGAGAAAATCGTTTACTAATGTATTCTAATCATAGGCATGCACAAAAACTTTATAAGGGCCCCTTATTTTAAGAGGGGTTACAGAGCTACAATTCCATATGTGTTTTCTTGGAAGTAGGTCATTCAGAGTCTTCAGAAAACTAGGTCCTGGCGCAGCATGATCTTTGCTGTTCTTGTGCCATGAAAACACAAAGGATTGATTTGATTCCCATTTGCAGATGGTTCTTCATTATTTTTTAATTTTTGATCTTTAAATTCCATATAAAGAAATGTATATGAACCCTGTAATACTAAAAGCATAATTTTAACTAGGAAACATACTGGAAACGATAATTCATTGCTTATACAGGATATGCATGCCATGTTGAAACCATGTATTCAGTTTATTTTTTGAAACATTATGTAAATGTGCCATTTACTTGGGAAAAAATAGTTTCCATGCTCCACTGAAATCTTTTCCTTATTACAAAAATCGTTTTGCTAAAAACAACATTTCCTTGCTACAGAACCTCATCATTGCTACAAAAATTAACTTTTCCTAAAAGTTTTTTAATACTGAAAAATGTATGTGTACCATACACACAGTTGAACCTCGTTAATGCGTTAACTACTTTTAATACGAACTACTTCCTGAATCCCCGTCAAATCGTAAAAGAATTCCCTTACTTTTCATTTTTTTAATACGGACTGACAATTAATGGTCCTTGAAAAATTTGTTCCACTTAACACGAATAAAATTCGCCTTTCCAAGTCTTTCGATACAATTTGTTTCGAAATAGAAAAGCAAAAATAATGATATCTTCTAAAGAGGATTTCTATTGTTCTGACTTAACAGGGTTAGAGCGACCAGGATATGATGCTTTTCCATAGTTTCATTTCTATCACCATTAAATTCACATTTGACATAATCGAAAGCATAGTTTTTTCCCATTTATTTTATGTGTAATTCCTTCAACGGTCAAAATAATTTTACCTTTTGTGACATTTTAGATGATGCTTTTAATCATATATATATGTATGATCTCATTTTTAACTTTTTATCTAATTTTGGGTTCTCCCATCATCTGATTTTATTATGTCTTTCCGTTTGTGACATTTAATGCATCATCTTCTATACATTTTTACCATTTTAGTTTTAATTTATTCTCATTGTAAAATTGTATGTGCGGTCTCACCTTGTTTGGTGCGGAATTGCCCTTGCGCCATAAAAGTACAACCAACCTTCCACGTTTAAGTGTAGGGCCCTGCGC
Organism: Dysdera silvatica; assembly: GCA_006491805.2. Classification (NCBI taxonomy): domain Eukaryota; kingdom Metazoa; phylum Arthropoda; class Arachnida; order Araneae; family Dysderidae; genus Dysdera; species Dysdera silvatica. The sequence continues at coordinate 169,932,209 of QLNU02015003.1, forward strand.
TGGTGAAGTGGCAGCGCGTTCGCTTGGCGCTGTTATCCCGGATTCGACTCTCAACAGTGCGGAAAAAAAGGCAAGCTTATCGATTGTCTGCTAACTGCTGTAGTCCGGGGGTTGGTTTCCTAAGCCATAAGAGATGAGTATCCTATTGACTCTGACCTTTATTATCCTTGCACCGTAAAACTCCCAACAAACACAAAGTATAAGAATTCTGCATTCATTTGACGAAGGGAGCAGTTGGTTCTCGAAACGCGTTTTAAAACTTATGCCAGTGTTGAAATGATTGTTATATAAAAATGAATTGCAAAACGCTAGTATTTTGAAGGAAAGCTAGAAATTCCAAACGGTGTGGATTATGCAAAGTTGAATAACACACAAATTGCTGTGAAATTCATGGCTACAAAAAATATTTTATCTCCGAATTTAAAAAATCGAACCTGTTAGGAAAGGAATGAGAATTGGCCAGAAGTATGAAGGGGAGATAACACTGATGAGATGAATCAGAGAGATTAGGGCGCAAAATCTTACGCCCATGGGTGCAGTTTTACAAAGGACAAAAAAAAAAAAGGCCCACTTTTATGCTAATACTCTGAATGTCGGTGCTTTTAAATGCCTATCTAGATGGTTACGGTGACTCAAGAACAAGCGTGGGATAATGTGCCAAAAGGTTTGTGGTGAGGAAGCCACATAATATGAACTAAGGATATGTATATGTTAAAAATCAGATACACGGTACCAAAGAAAAAATTTACATACGAAAGGTTAAACACTGGTAAAATAGAAATGAAAAAATAATTCTTTTTCATTGCTATTTTAACAGCGTTTAACCCTTTGTACGTATATATTACTAATTGTTTCGTTAAACATGTGCATGTTCTAATATAACACGCGAGCAGGCTCGCCGATTAGAGGAAAGCGAGAATGTGCGTGGGATGCTTTGCACCCCATCTGATTATATAGCATTATTTCATTAAAAACGTCCAATTTTACAGGGAACAATAAGTGGAATTTTCTCTTTGTCATTCTACCCCAAAGATTGTGACTTTGAAGGCAACAGGAAAGAGTTTGGCCAGTTTCAGAAGCAAGGGTGGACTGTTCACAAATTGTAAGTTGTGGGGTGTGAAACATCCCGCGCGCCTGCTCGAGTGATAATAATAGTAATGAAATAAACAATAATGGCAAAATATGTATATGGTAATCAGCGATAGAATAGTATAATAGTAATGCAATCCTATACTTTCCGGATAACACGAACAGGTTTTCTGTCCCCCACTTGGTGTTTGTGTTAACAAGGTTCGACTGTGCGTATATATACAGGGTGTCCTCAAAAGTCTTTATGCACCCAGGTAACTTTAGAACGAAGATAACTACAGTTATGGAAGTTGTGTTAAGTGTAGTAAAAGGCTCATACGTTATCAGATGGCAGCGCCGCTAGTGGCGAAACTTGGAACTTACAAAGTCTAACTAGAAAAGATATGGGGAAACTGTCAATTAGAAAGTTGTAGAGCATTAATCAGCAAGAAATAATATCTCGCACAAACACTGCATTTGGCCCTGCAGTGGTGCACTGGTGGCGTGTTTACCAGGAATTTATACACACCCTCAACACCCCCTCCAGATTTTTAATACACCCTCCTTAAGGAAATCTAATCCACACACCCCTAAAAATCTTGAACACCCCCAGTTTATGAATCCTAAATAAGCCCCTGGTGTTTACCTAGCGTGAAGTTATCCCGTATTCCAAACTGGGCCCAAAAAAAGCTTACTAAACGCTCACCGTAGCTCGGGGGTTGTTTCCCTAAGGCCTTAAACGATCCCTGCGCAATACAGTCCTTGCGCCGTAAAAGTCATAAACAGATACTGCGTTTATTGATAAACAGGCAAAATAAACAGTCACTTGAGAAATACACTGTTTTCCCCTCAATAAACATATGGGAGATAGTACATATTTTACTGAATATGCTCTATATGTCCTCCTCTGACACAAGGCATGTTTGCGCCCGAGACAAAGCTTCTTTGAAATTGAAATTTATTTATAAGACCAAAACAAAATACAGAAAATATATTAAGATCATCTCTTTGTGTGTTCAGAAACATTTGAGGTGTAACATCGGTAATGGGACGTCGTCAGTCTTCTAGAGTCGTCAGTTGTGTTCCATATAGAGTCCGTTCGCGTAGACCTGACGCCCGATACTCTTACCAGACGGGTTGTTCCATTGCAGTTTAAGAAAGGGCGTCTTGCCGAAACTGCTTTTTTTGCGCCGGAAAAACCAGTTCCTCCAAGACGGCCTTCCCTAAACTGCAATGGAACAAGTCTACTAACGGGATCAGGCGTCAACTGAGCGCGAACTCACTATACCTGTGCCTACAGTTTTCTATTACGGAAGCAGGGTCGGATTAAGGTTTCGTGGAGCCGTAGACAAATGTTTTCTGAGCCCCTTGTAGTATAAATTAAGCCTGTGTGATTACAGTACGAATTGTATATAACAAGGAGCATAGGATCAACGAAAATGCTCGCTATATCCGTTCTTGAATTTAAATTTTAAACTTTGAAAATAAAGTCAGTACAAGTAACATATTTGCATGAAACTTACGTGCAAAAAACTATAAAATTCGCGCAGCTACAAAATCATTGCCTTAGTAATAACGGCAGTTTCAAGTATTACGTAAGCACCTTTGGGGGTGGGAGTTGCCGTTGTGCTTATTTTCCTATGTTAGCCAATGTTAATTTTTGCTTATTGGGGGGGGGGAATGGCGGAAATATTGCCTACGTAATATTTGAATATTCCCTAAGGTCTGATTAACAAAATTTTTAAGGTAGCGTTGAGATTTTACCGCGCCGGGCCCTTCAAAAAAAAATAATAATAATAAAAATCGGGCCCTAAACATTCGTCTATGCGGTAATTCAGCCCTATATAGAAGTATATTTTCCAATCCAAAAATGGATTTTCTTGCTACGAAAGTTAATTTTCCCTACTCCGAGCGTAAAATTTTCATAAGAAATCGTTGAGTGCAATTCCTGAATATGGTGCGCAATATAGGTTTTAACAGTACCAAAATAAATGCAAACAACAAATTCGAAAATATTTAGGCAATTAAAATTTCAAATTACTCCAATCGGTTATTTTTAAACATTGACCTTAAATTATCAGATATGTCAGTCCCTTATTTATACGTATATGGTATTGGAGAATATAAATTGTTTTTTGAAATATTATATATATACAACGCGGTAACTGAACACCTTGTATGTGTATATATATATATATATATATATATATATGGCCTGCAAAAGGGTTGCTGGTATCTAACTGGAAGGAGACCCACACGCTGAACGTATGTGACGATGTGTGGAACCGGCCGGGCCAGTAACCTAGTGTCCTACCCCGCCTTCAAGTGGTGCAGGCTGGGCTTTCTATCCAAGAGGCAAATTAATATTTGCTGCACGGATGGAAAGGCGGAAGGGGAGGGCTAATTCACCAACCCGTCTAGCCAGCGTGGTGAAATTATGGCTAATTCCTCCATTATGTTGACACACCAGAAACCATGGCCCCTAGTCTCCAGGTGCTGGAGTGCTCCTGATCAAGGCAGCGGTCAGTGTGGCATGAAAGCAGGGGGTGCTAAGAATCACTGGAATGGCCCAGGCTGCCGTTTGTTATTGACCTTGGCTACGTTTAATGGACGATCCCTTGCTTCTGAAGCAAAACTTCAGGAATTGGAAGAAGAACTTGACAAGATCAAATGGGACATTGTAGGACTCAGTGAAGTTAGAAGAAAAGGTGAAGAGTTGGTGGAACTTAAAAGTGGACATTTGTTTTATTATAGAGGAACGGAAACTGGAAGAACAAGTGGTGTTGGCTTCTTAATCAACAAAAGAATTAAAGACTACCTTCTTGAAGTCGAAAGCACGTCAGATCGAGCAGCGAGGCTCGTTGTTCAACTAACCCAGCGATACCAACTTCAAATAGTACAGGTATATGCACCAACATCAAGCCATACCGACGAAGAGGTTGAAGAATTTTATGAAGAAATCAAAGAGTTACACACCAAAGGGAAACAACATATCAAGCTCATCATGGGGGATTTCAATGCAAGAATTGGACAACAGGAACAAGGAGAGACATCGGTTGGTAAATACGGATATGGGGAAAGGAATGAACGTGGCGATCAACTCATCGAATTTGCAGAAGCTGAAAATCTTAGCATCATGAATTCATTTTTTAAGAAGAAACCGCAAAGAAAATGGACATGGAAACACCCAAATGGGGGAACTAGTGAAATTGACTATATCCTGGCAAACAAGAAATCAATTATTGAAGATTGCAGTGTACTGAACAGATTTAATACTGGAAGTGATCATCGAATGGTGAGATGTAAAGTGCACTTAAATACTAAATTAGAACGACAGAAGCTCATTAGGAAACAAGTAAGTAAGAGGGTGGATTTAAAGAACAGCGGTAACATACCAAACCAATGGGATTCTGCAACAGTAATTCTTTTGCATAAAAAAGGTGATAAAGAGGATTTGAAAAATTACCGATCAATTAGCTCGTTACCTGCTATTTATAAAATCTTCACAAAAGTTCTAACACATCGCCTGCAAAAAAAATTAGATGCCGCTCAACCAAGAGAACAAGCTGGATTTCGAAGTGGATTCAGTACAGTGGACCATATTCAAGTATTAAGAGAATTAGTGAAGAACACATGAATAGGATCTTCCATTGTGTGTTGCATTTATTGACTATGAGAAGGCCTTTGACTCTGTTAAAACATCAGCAGTCATCAACTCGGCAGATCAACAGACGTTGAGGATGTGTAGATTGATTTGGTGAAACGCGTGTATAAAAAACTGCAAAAGTAAAATTTCTGTTACATAAAGATACCAAAACTATCAAAATTGGTAAAGAAGCGAAGCAGGAAGATGCCATTTCTCCAGAGTGTTGTACTTCAGCGTTAAAAATGATTTTTCAGCCGATAAATTAGAATAACAAGGGAATAAAAATAAATGGTGAATATTTAAATCATCTGCGATTTGCTGATGACATAGTTATGTTTTCAACGGACCCATCAGAACTCCAAGACATGGTATAAGAGCTCTCAACTAGAAGTAAAGAAGTTGGACTCAAGATAAACCTACAAAAAACTAAAATCATGTTCAATAATTTCGTAGAGAAAACAAAAATACAAGTTGACAACATTGAGCTAGAAATTGCTGATTCATATATTTACCTTGGCCAACTGATTTCAATGGAAGGCAACATTATGAAAGAACTCAACAGACGTATTAAACTTGGCTGGAGTACATTCGGAAGAAACAATTTTATCCTGAAGGGAAAATTGCCTTTGCGTTTAAAAGGTCCTCAACCAGTGTGTATTGCCAGTCCTTCTTATGGATCAGAGACATAGAATCTAACAATTGAAGCAATACGGAAGTTACAGACAACCCAAAGGAGCATGGAGAGGTGCATGCTTGGAATAACTAGGAGAGATCGAAAAAGAAACACTTGGGTGAGAGAGCAAACTAGAGTAGAGGACATCATTGTTAAAGTAAAAGGGCTGAAATGGCGATGGGCTGGGCATATTGCAAGAAGAACTGATCAACGATGGACAACAGAAATTCTGAACTGGATTCCAAGAGACCACCGAAGACCTAGAAAACGTCCTCAAACTAGATGGGTGGATGAAATAAGAAAAGAGGTTGGGGTGACGTGGAAACGAATGGCCCAGGATAGACTTGTGTGGAAAGCATTTGGAGAGACCTTCATCCAGCAGTGGATAGATAATGGTTGAATATGATGATGATGATATATATATATATAATAGTGCTGTGTCTTCTATAAGAAATTAACCGGCGACCTATTGCTCACCGTACCGTACCGTCCCTAGGCCGGTACGCCCACATGGGTGACATGAGGTCGTACCGGCCTGGGGCCTGATGAGCTGTCGGCCCTGTCCGCCCCTGCCCTGAATGTACATGTAGTGGATACGACATTGCATAGTTTTCTGCAGTCAAAACTTAATGAGGAGGATATGGCTTCGCGTTAAACCGCCTGCGTACGCCAATGTTGTATTACCCAAGCATTAATTTTACATCTCATTCCTTAACGTCGGTTTTACGTAGTAATCACACACGATATGTTATGTCACGTTTTCCAATTCACATTTCCTCTGAAAATAATCGAAAAACGTTCATTTTATAAAAGTTAGTCTTTTGAATTTAATTCAATGTCGTTTCTTTATTGCAAAACTGATATATTTTAACGCATTTGGCCGCACGTGTCATTTTTTTTTTCGCTATGCGTTCATTACCGAAAGGTTCGTCATTAAAGAAATGCAATTGTTTCGACGAAATGATAAATTGCGAAGAATAAATTACAAAATTTTACACATTTTTTTTCACATTTGAAGCATTTTAATTCCTTTGTTATGAAGATAATCTTCCTAAAAACAATTCACGAAAATAATAATAATAAATTAGTCATTCTTAACAGAGATAATTTAAAATATAAATCCTGAAAGAACTTTCTCAAAGATGAATTTGTAAGCCAGGCAAAACATATTTAATTAAATAAAAGCATTCCAATTATTTGCAGCAAGATATAAAATTAAAATATAATGAAAAACTTCTGTTTTGTCTTAATTAAAATATGGCAACGTGTAAACAACTCATTAATGTCGGATAATTAAATGTTAAGTATACTTGCGCTTGCATAAAAAGTGTTTACGAAATCAGAATATATAGACATTGAATGCTTTCAATCAGAGATTTGTAAATCTAAAATACGGGTTATTATTTATTAATTTGTGTAGGGGACCACTAAAAATTGAAAAACGTAATTTTGAAATACTCTTTCCAAACTACAGTACTGGCTTACGTGGAAAGTTTGCAGGGGGGTTAGAGCAGGGGCGCCGCAGTTGAAAGATTATGGGGGTCTAAATAGCTTTAAAGAAGATAAGGTGATTCGGCGTTGTAAATGAACAATGTTCAGTGGAACTTGGTAAAGCGACCACCTTAGTAAATTGACCACCTGAGTAAGGTGACCACTTTTTACAAGGGACAACTAGTGGGGACTTAGTCATGCCTATACCAAAGGCTATCGCGTATAGTGACCACCTGTCTATAGTGACCATTGCAGCCCAGTTCCAAAGGTGATCGCCTTAGATAGGTTCTACTTACTTTGTTATCCAATGAGGGAGGGGGCTTGAGCTCCCTGAGACCCCCCTTTCCTACGCCACTGGGTTACAGAGCCATAACTTCATATGTACGTACCTATATACTATCAGTGGCGGCTGGTGGGTTATTCAAATTGGGGTTCACCAGTGGCGCAGCTAGTACCTTTGTTCCCCGGGCAAACCAAGATTCTGGCTCCACTCTGCCACAGCACCCGCCCCTACATTGGTTTGCCTACCAATGGAGCCCTGGGCATGTGCCTCCTGCCCCCTTTAGTTGCGGCCCTGGGTTTATAATACATAATGACGAAAAGAAATTTCCACAGTTCAACGAAACGTGCAGATTAAAAATATTGTGTTTTCTTTTCCTTTCATAGGATTGAACAAACTTGCAACCTCCAGATCGTTGCTTTTACTAAAATAGTGACGTATAAGTAGCTTCGATGAGTGAAATATCATGGCCCCATGTAGTCGTATCTGAAAAGAAAGATGTACCTTGCTGGGCCAGCTGAGCAGCCATTTCGTTTCCTTCCAAACCAATATGCAATGTGCAAGAACCCATTGAAAACTGATCTTTTCCTTCATAACTTTCAATATGGATATATGGAGCCATAAATGCGGTTGCAATATGCGCCTGAATATTAAAACAATGAACTTGTTGCCTTATTTTCACCTGTCTTTGAAGTGTATCTCACGTATATCTACTTCAAAATATAAACAATAATAAACTGCAACGCCAAATTTTACGTTTTGAAATGAAACAAAGCTTATAATAAGATGGAAAATAAAAACGTTTATTTTTGTATACTTTCACTTTGTTTGTATTTGAAACGTTTTCTCCTATTTTTGGTCATTGCAAAGCCTTTAATCAAAGCTTCAAAACTAACGTGATGTAGCACATATCTGCTTTTACCATGGCCGGAGCATGACACTCGGCCGCCCGTATACAAGAACAAGATGGCTGCCCCCGTCTCAACTTCTCTCCCAATTCAAAATACTTTTGTTTTTGCTCATATGA
>QLNU02015003.1:169957820-169987989 GCA_006491805.2 Dysdera silvatica
GCTTGCTTGCTCTCTCTCTCTCTCTCTCTCTCTTTCCTTCCTTCCTTTCCCTTTCTTTTCTTGTCTATTATTTGCTAAACATGGTAGCAATGGCAGGTTGTATAAAAACTTGATAAACGAAGATTCTCGTATTGCTACCCGTACCCTAATTTGAATTGTCAACTATTTCAAGTTAAACTAGTGTAACAACTTATAGGCGTTTGACAGTACCTTATTTGTTTTTTCATCTCGATTTAATTTTATTTAAATTTATCAAAAAACCGTAATAGGTCTTATTATATTCTATTAACTTCACGCAACTGACCATGTTTTAAATATGTACCATATCAATAAGAGACATTAACCGGTGTATGTGTTTTCGAAGAATTAAGGAGTACGGAAGAGTAGGATTCAGGTTTATTACTCTGATTATATGTTTAGAGCAGATAGTTTCTGTGAAATATCCATGAAATGACAGCCGATTTGTGACCAATATCCGCTCCTTTTGCAAAAGCGGATACGAGAGGAGGAAGGATGTCTTCCTGCGTCGCAAAAACATAGAACGCATAATTTAAACTCATGGGTTTCTTTTTGCCGTTCTTCCACATAATCGAACGCTTTAATAAACACTTACCAGGTATATTATTATATACAGTTTGTCACAAAAATATCGGCCACTTAACATTTTTTTTCCCACAACTTTATATACTTAAAAATACTAAATCTAGTCAATAACCAGAAAATATTTTTATGCGATATTTTATGTTCGTTCTGTAACATTATATGCAAAAATAAAAACAAAAAGTAATCGAAAATAGCGACTTTAAACAACATAATGCACTAAATGCTTGGCGCAGTATAGCCCAGATGCTCTTGCGCCATAAAAAAGCCAAACAAACAAACAAGCACTAAATGAGTCACACAAAAGTATTCGGCCACCTACCGTATTCCTTTGCTATACTTTTTCGGTATACTACTGTATATGCAAATTGCAGTCGTAAGTTTGACGTTTAGATAAAACTAATGAACCTCGTCCAGAATTAAAAAATAATAAAATCGAGCTTTAAGATGGCGGAAACGTGAGAGCTGAGTTTAGGTGAAAAAAAATTATTACTAAATTAGAAAAATAGAAATTTTCTCAAAGAGATATTAAGAAAGTGACTGGAATTCCACGTTCAACAATGCAAAGCGTATTAAAAAGATGTCAGCAGGGATACCTAATAAATAAACGCCTAACTGGATGGTTAAAAATTCTAACTGATCGTGAAGATAGGAAACTTATCAGCTGTGCCAAAGAAAATCTTGTTGAACCAGCACGGGGAAATTTGTTCTACGGTTAAATCATTTTCTGAAAAAAAATGTAAGCTTTAAAACAGCTCGTGGAATACTGCGAAATAATAGATATCGTGAACAAATTGTCTGAAGACGCTCTGTAATAGTAGTGCAAATTGAAAAAAAAAACTGGCTTGCGCAAACAAAATCGTCGATAATGATCAAGGTTTCTTAAACATTGTTAATTTTAGTGATAGATCAATATTTATGATGCTCAACACAGGCAAGAGCAAAATTGTGAGGAGGCAGCCCAAATCAGAGTTCAATCGATGTAATCTCTGTGCTATTGTCAAATACGGAGAAAACTGCATAATGGTCTGGGGATGCACGTCGGCGAATGGGGAAGGTATATTTGAATTTATTGACAGATAAATCAACATGTATACATTTGTATTTAAAAAACAATTGAAAAAGACTGCCGATAAATTGGGAATCAAAGACAGGTTCGTGTTCCAACAAGACAGTGGTCCTAAGCATATCGCTTTTAATATTTCAAAGCTGTGGTTACTGTATTATATACTCAGACGTTTTGAAACCCCACCTCAGTCGCCTGATTTGAACTCTGTAGAATATTTATGCTGGGAACTGAAAAAATCACTTAATAAAATTGCCATAAAAAATAAAAATGAACTGAAATTGCATCTTCAAAGAGAGTGGGACAAAATTGACTCCGATTTGACCCAGAAACTGATCAATTATATGTATTCGACCATGAAAGCAATAATACTTGCGAACAGAAACTCAACTAAATATTAGAGAAATTGTTTTTCAGGTTTTTATTTTATATTTTTACTTTATATTTACCACCACTTTCTGGTAAGTGGCCGAATACATTTGTATGACTCATTTAATGCACTGTGTTGTTTAAAGTCTCTGTATTGGAGTATATTTTGTCTGCTTATCTTTATTTTTGTCTATGATGGTAGAGAATGAATATCAAATGCCACATAAAGAGACTTTCTGGTTATTGACTATATTTAGTACTTTTAAGAATATGAAGTTATAAGAAATGCTAGGCGGCCAAATAGCTTTGCGACCAACTGTAAATATCTGAATAAACTGACCCCAAAGTTAATAAGAAGGCTTGAAGATCAGGGCCGACGAGAAGGGGGTCGTGGTCCCGGAAGAAGTGTAGAGGACCGCGGTAGAAAGGACCTATGTTGGGGATGGGGCCGGCCCTGCCAAACTAGTTTTGCTAATCGGAAGGCCAGAAAAATTGTTCTCTAAATCCAGATTAATAAGATTTTGTACATTTTTAATGTACAGTTTTATAATGATTCTTCATTCAGCCTATCTTCATTAATAAAAAAATAATAGCAGCTTACGTTAGTTTCTTTTTTCAGCAGTGATCTTGTAAAATAATTAAGCCTGCATATAAAATGTTGGTAGGCTCTCATTCAATCATTTTTAAATTAATTGCACTGTATTTAAATGTATATTAACTTGGACAAAGTTAAAGTTGTAAAGTAATATCACACAAGGTAATAAAACCAAGTAAATTAAAATAGTAGAAACATCTCAGAATAAAAAATGCAATTGTAGTAGTAAAAGGTGAAGAGGAGTAAAAGATTAAACAATACCAAGAATTTTGTTCTTCATCAGGGACCGCACAAAATCCCTGTTATTGGTTTGCTTTTTCTGACTACAATAATTGAGATTTGTGATCAATACTGAATAAACCAGCATTGACCAAAACTTAGCTAAAAACAGTATAAACCCAGAATATAATTAGTTTAACAATATTTTAGTAATTTAGAAGGGTCTCTTTATTAATACTGAGAACAATCTCAATTGTTGTAAGTGGCCCAAAAGCAAACTTACAACAAGTAGATAGAGTTATGGAAAGTGATTAAAGTGTAAAAGTTGAATTAACAAGAATAGAAAAGATGATATATATATATACACCTTAAAGCAAGCCAGCACACCAAACTTTAAATAATCTTATTACTTGTCTTTTGTTCAATTTAGACCTTGTAGTGATTTTCATATTTTTCCGTTGCTAAACTTACGGATGCTTATATTCCACCTTCCCTTTTTCTTGTTCTTTCTGGTTTTACGGCTCAAAGACAACAGTGGTCATGCTGCGCCGGGACCTACTGTTTTCCGAGGAATCCGAACCTCTTAAGGCCTAGGGAACCAAACCCCGGACTACAGTGAGCAGTGCGATCTTTATGAGATCTCTGAGTAAGCGTTCTTTGCACTGCTGGGAGTCGAACCCGGATTAGCGGCGCACTAGGAGAACGTTACCACGGTCGCCACCACCCAGGGCCTCCTTTTCTTGATTTTCTACAATCAGGTGTACGATTTTGTATTTTTTACATTGTGCTGTTTCAGGGAATTATAATAGAATCGTGACTCAAATATTTCCTGTTGTTAAAGGTATTACCTCCACAGGAATAACAGTGCCTTGAATATGAGTCAACGCAGCCTCCGGGGCGAGATTTTCGTGGGGGAATTTATTATACAATAATTTTTGCCACCCACGTATTGATTATAGCTCAAACTAGAGCTTATTCGTTTTGGAGAAAAAGAGACGCTTTCCCCATCCTGGATTCGAACCAGGGTCCCTCCGTTTAGCCCGGAGTGCTAATATTCCTCAAATATTCCTCATTAAAAATTTTTCAATTTCGCTTGTTTTCCCAAAGACTACTTACTTAAACAATTGCCATTCTCGATAAAAGGAAGGTTTTTCAAAGGCGTGGCTTACGTATACGAATAATATTGGGCAATTCAGTTTCTGTAGGAAAACAAGATTTTCTTGCTTTACAATCTCGAGGAAAGGAGTAATTTGGTTCATGCTATATTTCGATGCAATCTCTTCGAATATAATAGAAATAAATACTTAAAACACTTTTATACTAATGACACCATTAAGTTAACGTTTTACAATTGATGAAAAGAAACGAGTGTAACCACGTTTTTATATTGCAGATGCCTATATTTTTTTTAAATGTGTTTGTTTATTCCTGGCGGTGCTCGGTGTGGATTCTATATAATAGATAACAACAGTTATTTCATCACCGGCGTATGGTTCAAAACACGAAATTTCGGGAGCCATCTGCCCCCTTTGTCAAGTGATGGCTAAATGATTTGTTGTATTTAATTGATGTGACTTTAGTAATTCTAAGTTAAATGGTTAGCATAATCAGAAATCCTTAAAGATTATCAAAAACACTCGACTTTAAAATTTTGACCTGGTAGTGTATTAATTGCTTGAAAATACTTCGACACCGTGAATCAGTTCGCTCCCTGCGGTGGCGCAGTGTGGTAACGCGTTCTCCTATTGCGCGGCTAATCCGGGTTCGACTCCCAGCAGTGCAAAAAGAACGCTTACTCAGAGATCTCATAAAGATCGCACTGCTCACTGTAGTCCGGGGTTTGGTTCCCCAGGCCTTAAGAGGTTCGGATTCCTCGGAAAACAGTAGGTCCCGGCGCAGCATGACCACTGTAGTCTTTGAGCCGTAAAACCAAAAAAAAAAAGAATCAATTCCAGTTGGGTAGCAGTTAAAAATAGTGCTTCATGCGACGACAATATCATCGTGGAATTTTGTTTTATCAATCATCAAAATTTTTTTTTTTACTTTCTATCATAATCGATTAATTTTTTAAAATTATATTATATTTCATTTATAAATGGGAAGGCATCCAACTCGTGAAGAAACATTTCTGGAATTTCAGTTGCCAGTGCCGTAGTTTTAAATGTTTTTTTTTTTTTTTAAACATTGATAAAGTGTTGCTGAACTTAGCTGTTTAGAAAGGAAGCACATTATTATAAAGGCTATATTTATCCTATTCTCTCACATATGCCACTCAAGGATCTTGTTCAATATTTCAATTTGCTTCTAATATGTAACGAAATGAAAAAGGAGTTTAAAGTAATAATCTTGTTAAATTACTCGTAAAGAAAAGAATGATTTTCCGGCGCCTGGTGGGACCCGAACCCACGACCTCCTGATTGCCGGTCAGGTGCTCTGTCTTGTCCATGGAAAGCCATATATATATATACTCGTAAGGGAGAGAGTGGTTGCGCCTGTAGCTTAGTAGGTAAAAGGAATGGTTTTCCGCCAGGCGCCGGAAAACCATTCCTTTCTTTACGAATAATTTAACATCTGTTGTTGCCATATCATCGGCTAATAGAAAAAAAATTATTGCTTGAATAATAATCTTGTTATTGATATTTTTCTAGGAAATATTTAGTTAAATGCAATAGGGACCAGTTTGTTGGAAGACGAATCTGCTAGTTGGAATACGATAAAATGTTCAAGTCAACTTAAAGCGGGTAAAATACTTTTATTAAACACATGAGCCAGGTTTCGGCTATTCAATGGGACAACCATCATCAGATGCAGAATATGGATATCGAATACAAATACTTACTCTCTTTTTCTCCTTACTTCTCTGCTAGTTGGAGGTAAGAAAAGTTAAAATTCCACGAATAATATCTTATCCTCACCCATCGTTGGACCAAACACAAGTTATTTCCTCGGGCACAATGGTAAGTTCAATAATTCAGGTGTTGTTACGTTTCAAAGGTCATTTAAAGGCGATTACGTCATATACAAACCAGATGACGGCATTTGTTGTCGCTTAGTTGAAAAACCTGTCGTTAAATAGAGATTTCGGGCTGAAATACTTGTCTCAGGCGTTATGTGGGATTCAACCTTCTAAAAAAACATCCTTACTTTATTACGCCTGAAATTTATTTATAATTTTAATTTTAATTTATCAGCTTATTATTATTTTCTTTGCTTATTAAATAGCTTATGTTTAACACTACAATACGAAATCTTAAATAGCAAAACCATAGCCAAGATTTAATTTCGGGGGAGGGCGTAAAAATTTTTACCGCATGCATCGATACAATCACAGCATGCAAGGCCGTAGCCAAGTCCCATTAAAAATTTAGTTTGGAGGGAGCGGGTCCTCAAGATCCCCCGCCCCCCCTCCGGATATATGAGCATGATGAATAGAGTTTCGCATGTTTAAAAGTAATTTCACGGTAGGCTTTGCATATGCGATAAATAAGAAGATTCTTATTTTTAGGAAATCTTAATAAGACTCTTATATGCAAATAGCACTTTCATGTATTTCTAATCACGCCGCTGAATATTTAATATTTCCTCAAATACTTATTGCTTGTTTGGATTTTATGACCCAAGGACATTTTAGATCATAATTCGCCAGGACCAATAGATTTTCGAGGGGTCCAAATCATTGTTGCTCATGGAATCAACCTTGAGCTTTCTGGCCGATAAATTAATACATTTCCAATACGACACCATAAACCTTTCTCTAATAGAATATTCACTTATAATATAATTTGTTTAAAGTACTTTTGACAAGTGATGTACAGCAGATATATTACAAGTATAAAGACAGACAGAGAGAGGGAGAGAAAGAGAGAGAGAGAGCCATTCTCTTCATTATTTTTTTTTTTAATGAAACTTAACTTTTCGTCCATTTCATTATCACGTCTTGCTAATGGCAATGACATTGATTAAATTGAGAAAAACGTGTATTTGGAACCTTCCAAAGATGTCACACCAATGGCATTGATTAAATCAAGAGTGAAACGTGTATATCGAACCCTTTCAGTTATGTCATGCCAATGTCATTGATTGAATTAAGAAACAAGTGTGTATTTCGAACCCTTTCAAATAGGTTATGCCACTGACAATGCCATTGATTAAATCAAGAGAAAAACATATATTTAGAGCGCTTTCCGTCTTTCTTTTTAGCATTTCTTTTTCCTATGCATCAGAAAAGCAGTTAGGCTAAGATAATATTTTGAATTCCATAAGGGGCCATATTTAGAAGTCGTCTGAGTGTGAGAGTGTGTTATGTGGGCCACTTAGGAATAACCTCTTGGCGGGGGTTCTGAAAAGAGGCATTGATTGGGTTCTAAATACACGTTTTTCCTCTTACTTTAATCAATGTCATTGCCAGAGGCGGGTTTACGATTTTGCCACATGCAGGTTGACATATTTTGCCGCCAAATCTCACCAAACGTAACTAGAGATTTTGACGCCTTTGCAAACTTTTTATGGGTAAACTTTTGATCGAAAATTTTTGCCGCTGTAAGCTTCGGCCTACTTAATCTATTGATAAATCCGCCACTGGTCATTGCCATTGCCAATCATAAAATAATTTTAAGAAAATTTAAAAAAAAAATGTATCATTTTAGTTGTCACAAACGGTTTCTAAAATAGTAAAGGTGAAAAAGTGGAATAATTTACCAGTGTTTGCGGTAGCGTATTGAATTATCATTACCGTGAGCATGGGCGCCCATACGAGTACTTCTAAGTGGGGGGGGGGCTGAAAAAATTTGAGTACTTCTAGAGCAGGCTGAGAAAAATTATTACTTTCTTCTCAAAGCTGTCGAGAATTTTAGTGAATGTACAAGATACCAAAACGCTACAAAAATAATTGATACTGCTTGACAATTAGTAATGAGCTAAAAAGTACCTTATTTTAAAATGTGACTGTAAAACTTTTGAAAGTAAATGCATAGCAGGTTCGGGCAAATAAAATTTTTAAACGGCTAGGGAGCTCGAACCCCCTTCTGCTGCCCCCCACATGGGCGCCCATGATCCTGAGTGTTTTAATATCGCGTTATTTATTCATTTGGGTAATTCTCTCTTGACTTTTACCATGCTATAGGCTCAAGTTCGCTCTTTGTAAGTCCTTTTGTTGTCTATCCTTATTACGGTTGCTTACCTTTTCTTAATGTTTGCCTTTAATAATCTTTTGATATAATTTTTCATATATTTTATTTGTTAACCAGGTGCTATAAACATAAAGAATGTATTTCATTAATTAATAATTTTATTGAATATTTCTAAAACGTTTTATAAATACTCATTAATGATTTTCAGCAAAAGAAGCTTTAAAGTTGTGTTTCACTTGTATTATGTCGTATTTTCATTTTTTCTATTGAAGCTGTTAATACTTGCCATTTGGTCAAAATTATTTGTAGTATATCAGTATAATAGATAATATGCTCTTGGTCGAGGAAAAATCTAGTTTGAACATGCAAAAAAGGTGTTAATCCTGTATTCTTGATTTCGGAAAAACTAATCTCTAACATGTAAACAAGGGTTTGTTTAAACCTCTACTGTAAGGGATGATTATGTTCCGAGATTTCCATAAATTCCGGGAATTTCAACTTGCCTCTTCAGGGATTTCTTTTTAAAAATTACAAAAAGTTTTTTTTTCCTATAATTTTTTATATTCTTGTGGAAATCAGTGTCTTTACCAAAAATATTACGTAACTTTTCAGGGAATTTTCTGGTATGTTCAGGGAATCTTGTTTGGACACAATCACCCCTGCCTATACTCTCGATTTCAGTAAAAAAAAAAAAATGTCTGAAAATAGGAACTGTTTAAGTAAAATACTCTTGATTCGGAAAAAAATAATTTATAATATCTAAAAAAATATTTTTTAAGACTACACATTTTATTATGAAAGACTAATCTTTAACATATAGGAAAGTCTTAAATATGCATGGAAATAAAATTGCATGATTAAACTTTTTTTGCAATAACATTTTAATTTAGCTAAAGTGGGAGAGTAAGTTCAAATAAAATTTAATATCTCTAAAAAATCCTTAATAACTATTTTCAAAGTTAAAGAAAGGCGAAATTTTTAATTTACTTTTAATGCGATTTTTATTTGCAATTGATTAATAATTTAATATGTAATAATTTTGGTGTCTGCAAAACACATTCTATGATAGCTGCATATTAAAAACTGAGCAATCTCTTTGATCGTATAAAAAACTTTTTTTTAATATTTCTAAGGTTTTAAAATGTATTATTTTTATGTTTCCGCGATTTTCTTATTTCATTAGCTTGATATTTGTCTCAGGAGCTATGTTGAGCGTTTACTTAATTTAACAAATAAAAAATATGTGCCTTCATGATGAATATTTAATAAAAATTCACTTAAAAAGGTAGATAAAAATTCCCAAATATTACCCTCTTCTATCTTCTTGTCATAGAGCAGTGATGATATTCTTTGATTTGAGGCTATTCTGTGAACTTGAAACGGACCAGATGACGTTTCAATTGACGTTCGAAACGGGAAAAAACATAAGAAGAGAGGGAAAACCGCATACACGGAAAGGGACTTTTTTCTTTGTGAGTTTTCTTGAGGTTTAGCTCACATAATGTGACCAAGCTTTTCAATTGCTGGCAGGGTAGGATGAGGAAGTGAATCAGCTAATAGTTCCAAGCTTCTGTCTCAAGAGACCTTCAAACCGGCCATTGAAAGGGGTTTTGATTCGTCTTGAGCGACAATAGTTGCAGTCTGAGGATTATACTCGCCAAACCTCTTTCGTAATGGGATTCTCGTGTCCTTTGGTCACCCAAGTGATAAAAGTTACGTTTTACGTTGTAATGCTTTTGTGCTTGTTTGTAGAATCCGACTCTGTTCCCATCACTAACGATGAAAATGCTATGGTAAGCTTAGAAATTTTTCTAATCTTTATTTTTTAATATGATTATGGAACTAAGAAACATCTTGTTGACTGCGTGTAACGTACTCACCGAACTCTCTGTTCTAACCACAATATATTGCAATCTTCAATGGCAAGGAAATCAAGGGCATCATAATTTTCCTTATTTTGAATTAATATATATGCACAGATAATCGAACCTCGCTAACGTAAATTAGTAAATTACTTTTAATATACAAATTCCTGAATTTAATATACAGTTTACTGAATCCTCGTAAAATTATAAAATCACAGTAGTATAATTTATTGCAGATAATATGAACCACTATTTTAAAATAAACAAATTGTTTGTTAATGTGAGAAGACTCATCTTAAAATTAATATAAATAGTAGAGTTCCTGAATATTCGCATGACTTCACTTTTATAATTTGCATTTTGTTTTGAGAAATGGAATCTGTTCATTTTAAGACTGGCTTCTTTTATCGATCAACATGACGCTTTGTTGCGCATTTCAGTTAATTTTAGCTAAACTAATAAACTTACTTAGAGTGGTTTCAATTGTTTAGAAACTTAACTTCTCTATTAAGTGGATAACTTTTAACTTCATAAGAATCAAATGTAGCGTATTTGTAATTGAAACGTAACTTCTGTAATTGTTCAAAAGTAGAATATAAGGATGAGGACCTTTGTTCATCAAAATTATATTCATGTAAGTTTAATTTCAACTAAGTAACTGATTAAGTCCCATGTTCGGAAAAAAACTAATTACCTGAGATGTTTTGGGGACTCGATGGACTTTTTACTTTTCAACATATTTGGAAATTTGGTGTTTCCACGTGTTCGTGTGCAGTTTATGATGTTTCATGCATGAAGGCTTTATTTAAATATGCAGAACTTATTCCAGCACTTCCCATTTCTACTCATAATTCATTTTTTGTAAATATTATAAGAGGTTGTTTTTTTTTCTAAATTCCTAAAATCGAACATGAATTATAGAGTTTCTGTTTCGTGACATCTTAATCTTCGCATTCTATCTATGAACTTAAATTTAGTTTCCAAGAATATGAGAGCTGATTGCAGGATATCGAATTCGAGTCAAATCAATGTTCCTATCTCAGATAACCAAAATAGTCAAGGAGCTTAAAAGTTTCAGATATAAAAAAAAACAAATATAGCAATCAACAACAATGAGATGGTGAATTTAGTTGTGGTACTTCTATAGTCAAATTTTAGAAAGGTATGTGAAAATGCAAAACTTTATATAAAAATATCTGAATAAAAAAAGCGTAGTTAATTTTATTTTAGTGATGTGCATGACAAAAAATAAAATATAAAATTCGTTAACTTATCTCTAGATGCAAAACCCAGAGACATTACATAAAAAATGTTTACCTTATTCACACATACACACATGAAGTTTGTACTTTTTATAATAACAAAAAGTCAATGATATATCTAAAGTAAAGCGTACACTGCCATTTCCCTAGATTTTTAAATATTGTTTCTTCATACTAAGATCTAAAATTTAAGGTACATATTATTAAATAGATTGAGCGTAACTTTTTTAAACACATTTATATGGATTTCACCCCTAAATGATAAAACAGTTTTGTAACAGAATTAATTATCTCATAACAGTTGAAAATATTTGCCCACATTTTTACCACGGATCGTAATATTCAACGTTCGAATTTTATGACCAATACGTTGTCTGGCTTATGCAACTTAGAGCACACTGTATATGATACAAAGAGGAACACAGTATATGTAGAGCTTGCACTTCGCGATTTAGAGCTTCATGAGTTTATGCGACTCCTATTCAGGGTCGGATTAAGGTTTCGTGTGGCCCTAAACAATTTTTTTAGGGCCCCTTTTAGTATAAATAAAGCCTGTATAATTACAGTAGGATTCGTATATAGCGAAGATCTTGAGACTAACCAAAATGCTCGCTAAATCCGTTCTAGAATTCTAGACTTATCTTTGAAAATGAAGTCGGTGCAGCTAACGTATTTGTATGCAGTGTACATACAAAAAACTCCAAATCTAAAATCCGCGGAAATTCGCGCCGCCATAAAATTCCTGCCCTAATGATAAGGTCTGACCTGCAACGATTTTGAAGTAGATTTGAGCCTTCACTGCGCCAGGGCCCTAAAAAAAGCGCGTCATAGACATTTGACTTATTTGTTTATGCGACAATGCAACCCTGCTCCTATTCACCCTATTATCATGTTTACAGACTACTTAAAGGTTATTTTGTGGTTTGGCCAACAAGCATACTCTAATCGCGGTCTGTATCACTATTTAGTCATAAAACTTAGTGGAGGTCATTATCATATCGAACGACTGATAAAGCAAAGCAATAGGCGATTGCAGTGGCGCCGACTTCATGGGTTCGAGACACTTTTTGCACCCTCAATAATTTTGTTGTGGGTTCCTCGAACCCCTAATATTTTTGCTCGTGGGGAAAATACGCATACAGAAATACATGCACAAAGTTTTTGGTCATCAATTCTTCAATATTTTCATTATTTATACCCTGTTCACTGCACCTTTTATTAAAGAAAATTCTTCATTTTGTCTGGGTTCATAGAAAATACAAAAGTTTAGTCTGTAGCTCTACACACAGAGACGAGAATCTTTAGCGGCCATAGTGATAAAGGCGAAAATATGTCCTCCAGTAAGTTAACCCACCCTATCTTTCAATAACTGTAGATCCACACTCTATTTACTTTTTGTACTTTGTTTTGCCTCCCAAGCACCCCTGGAGCACGTGCGGAATCTAGCTTTTATTTTTCAGTCAATTGCTTTTTAAAGAGAGACAAGGGGGGTGGGGGGGTCTGGGCACATCTGAGTATTTTGGCAGCAATCGTAAAACTATAAAGGGTGTATACATTTAGGAGAACATGAAATAATTATCTAGAGAAAAAATATTTTTTAATTAACTATAATTTGCTTCATTTTAATATTTCAAGTATCTTATTGTATATATCAGATAATCTGATAATGAAATTTAAATTACACTTTGCTTAAATCCTTTGAAAAATACGCCGGTTATTCGATTTTAATTTTTCAGAATCCCCAATAATTTTTTAAGTCGGCGCTTATGGGCGTTTGCGTTGATGGCAAACCAAAGAAACTTGGCTTAGTTGTATTCGCCTGTAAGGAGTCCAATATTCTACCACGGTATCCAAATGTTACGGGTTGGTTTTTTTTCTTTCAATAACGTGAACAACAGTAAAAAAAAACCAACAAGGTAACATTCCGCCTGGGATCACATCAAGGGTTATATTCCGTCGGATGACCATTTAAACTTTCTTCGATGTTCAAGCTCTTGATCTCCCCTTTATGAAACATATTTCCTATCAACATAATGAATACATCAGTTTAAGAAAGAGCTTCAAAAATTTACCAGATGACTCTGTTTCTCATCCATTTTCAATCAAAAGTATTTGTCTTCATGAAAATGAACAAATTTATTGTTCTAGCTAGTGTTATGTAATTTTTTAATAACAAAAATTCATCATTATTATTGTGTAAGGAAGGGGGTTTGAGAAAGATGGTAGCGTTTTGATGTCTTAAATTCCCATAAAAGGCAGAGAAGCACCCAGGTGATTGAGCCCATATGGAATAGCTAAGAAGACAATCGATGGATATCCACACTTCCGAAAAGTGAGTCCAGTAAATTCCATACGTTAGAAATAATAATATAATTACATAATAAATAATTTCCAAAAATGAGAAACGAAGGAAAGTTTATGAAATAACCAAATAAATTAACGTAGACAACAAATAAACGACCCTAGTCAGTGGAAGGGAAAAGCGTTACGTTCGAAGTCGATCCTAAGATGTTAAGATAGCATCTCTCTAGAATATCAGGAATACATCGATACCAGTTGCCAAGACAGTGCACAAGGGGGGATTGGGGGTTAACTCATTTGGACAATTTTATCACAACCTCCATATGGGAGAGACAAAAATTCTATCACCCCCATTTTCAAAAGAAAAAAAAAACATTTTGAAGTTTTGCGCACGAGTTTGCAAGTTGACAATATTTCGGTCATTGAAAACCTTACTATCGTATTTTTTGTCGAACTAGTAAGCGCCGTGCTTCTCTCCTCTTTTGAGAAATGTGGCTGAGGAATTAAAATCGCCATTAACAAATGAAATTTTTCTTTGAGAAGATTTCTTTAGAATACTGGAATTGCAACACTTGTACAAAGAAGACTGCCATCACGTCTCACTATTCTAGGCCACAGACATGCCGGCCTTGATCGAAGTGAAACATCTCTTGTGTTCTTACTTTCTCAGGCTTTGACCTATCTGACAATTTCGATTGTTGTAGAAGTATTATTTAAAAAACCTATATGTGCATAATGAGAAATTTCCATGTTATTATATTATCATTATTTCTATAGAGGATATCAGAGGAGTAAATTCTCTTCTTAATTAAAGAATGAGGATTACAGTGGGGTCGGATTAAATGGATTAATTTATAACATTAGTCGGTTCAGATTAACTATAATCTTATTTCTTGCTGGAAAGGATTTAGTAGGGAATAAAACCATGCACAACTGCACTCAGGTAGTTCAGTGATTGATATATTGGGAAAGAACCCCAAAGATTGCAGATTCGATTCCAATCTGAGTACATGGCAAATTTCTTTTGTTCCCTACTTTTATTAGACGGGGAAAAATAGGATTGTTACAAATCTTTACTGTGGAGCGTTATAAGTTAATCCCTTTATACACAGTTTCCACGAACATGGAGAACCCGGAATTCTCAGGGAACTTAAAATCGCCCTTAAAGTCAGGGAAAAAACGAGATTTTTTGGTCAAACCTGGAAAAATCAGGAAAAAAGTTTTTTGTCGTCGGGGAAAGACGAAATTTTTGGTCAAATCTGGAAGAGTCAGGGGATAAACGGGATTTTTTGGTCAAACCTGGAAAAGTCAGGGAAAAAACGAGATTATTTGGTCAAACCTGGAAAAGTCTTCTTAACTTCCATTCTAAATAGCTGAATCTGACACGAACGTAAAGTTATTTTCCCTGCAATTAAAGTTCAGTTGAAAGGGTTTGGTTTTTTTTTCCAGGGAATCTTGCCGGCAATGTCAGAGCAAAACCTGGAAATGTCAGGGAATTATTTTTCCCTAATGTGAATGGGGACATTGTTTACATAAGGAGCGATATTTAAATATTTAAATTAGTGTAAATATTAGTTCATTCCCTGGATTTAAATTGTACTACGTAGAGAAGATATATGACTTGGGTTTTTGTTCCTTTATTGTTGTAAATTAACATTAATCTAATCCGTTATAACTTATATACATGAATTTATTATTATTATTATTTAGATATAAATTTATCGTGCATATTTAATACTACTGCAAATATATTTTAATTCGCCTTATTAATTGTAGATTACAGACCGATAAATTTTACGCATGACTAGAAACGAGTATCTTTACAACGCCCCAAAGAGACCTTGAAACTTGACATCTTTTAAATCGATACCGTCGCTCAAAATATAGCAGAAAACACAAAAACGTAACTGACAAAATAATGAGCATATGTAATAAGGCTAATTCTGCGTTTTTAGGTAGCAAACTGTACAGTTTACTTGTGAACTCAAAAGAAAATATTAGCTTATGAGAAAAAAATCCTTGTTTTGCCCTCTTATGTTTTTGTTGCTTTAATTTCCAACCCTAATGGACTGAGCGGCAGAAAAATATTTTATCTTCTACGAAAGCATAACATGTGACGAAATAGGTCTTATCTGTTATTAACGTAAACTGTTAATAACATTTCGTGGAGTGTTTGTGCTAGTTTAAAGGAGAACAGGAGGTTTTCCAAGAAAACTTTTAAAAGAAGACCCATGCATGACTAGTCCCATTGGACAACTGATAACGGTGTAATACCCTTTGCAGAATATTCATAAATAAAGGTCATCCCATTCACTACATAAATTTAAATGTTAAAATCATATATATAGCTAAACCTTCATGAAAAATACTGAAAATATAACAGAACACAAAGTTTATTATGAGGTAAAATTCTAAAAGTATTACGACAAATCGTGCAAGAAAATATGAAAATTTTAAAAGTAAAATATGCCCTGCCTGAGTGTTTATGAAAACAGAGCTGTGATACTTCGTTGCGACCCAGCGTATAAACTCAGTTATTCTTGTGACTTGAAATATAAACAAAAATAGACCCATTGTTTATTCATCGTCTGTTTTAAAATAATTGTGATCATAATATATTAGATTTGTAGAAAAAAAAATCTTCATAGAAATACATAAACGAGAAGTTCTTCCTCCTCCCCCACCACTGCCAATAAAGGTTTAAAAGTCTGTTTAGTAATTTAATTTATTTAATCCTTTTACACTTTTTATACCAAAATTACAATACACCAACTGCAAAAGGCTGCCTTGCTTGGAACTACCCACATCCTACCAAAATGATTGGAAAACGTCCGATATTGCAGAATAACACAAGTCCTCAAAGTTAAGATGAGTTGTAAGCATATGCCATAGTAATAATAATATGCAATAAAAATAACTACAGCTGATCTCCAAAACATGGCCTTATTGGAAACTGCGTATGTTTTAAGAAGGCATGGGGACAGTTTTTAAGTCTCTGGGTGAGACTTGTACTGCAACAGTAACTCCAGGCTAAGAAGATAATATTATCCTTAGTGTTGAAAAATACATGTATATAACGACAAAAAAAAATGATAATTTTATTCAGCCCGTTAGATATATTGTGTGGTACATACCGTAAGCACTATAAGAGTTACAGTCCTGCAGGAGTATTTAAATAGTTATATTAGTTTTATATTTCATACTTTGGGTGAGAATTGGAAGAGAAGGTAGAGCCTTCGTTTATTACAAGATTCTCTTGCAGAGTTATGGAGATGGTATCTAGGATGGAAGGTGGATTTTTTCTGTAATTCTAAATTACGTTTTTTTATTTTTCAAAGAGTTGGATCGTTCTAATTCTTAAATAATTTACATGTAGGATATTATATTAACTAATTTATCATTATTTCTATGTATTAATGAGTAATAAATACAAATGCTGTTTTTCGCGATTTTATGGGCCTTGTTTGAGAAAGCTACACTTGTAGATAAAATGTACTAATTTAGCTGTTTTTCAGAATTTAGTCCAGTTGAATATGTGGCGCATAGCGGGCATATAACTAGTAATTTTGGTGCTTTATTGTTAGAGTTTAGAAGTTTAGTTGCTATTAAGAAGAAGCTTTAACTTTCAAATTGCAGATTATAAAATATTGCAAATTAAACATTATAGAACTGAAACTAATTTGTAGAATAGTGTAAGGGGGAAAAAGAGGGGAGGTAAAGAGATTCCATTTAAAGTGTATTGCAATTTTTTCTTAGAAAAAAGCCCAATGTCATCAATTCTTTTTGACACACGTATCAGAATATATTTTTACGCTTAAGTATTAACAAATAATTTGCGGAGAAATTTTTAAACAGCCAAGTTGTCATATGAGTTTAAGAAATTTTAAAAATAACAGTGATTTTACAACTAGAAAAAATGTTAATATCTGTGTAAATAATATAGTTCCAAAAGTGTTTCTATATTGGTCTATAAACGATACGAAATGGAAAAGCTTTCAAAAATTAAATATTTACTTTTTTAAATATTTTTTTTATTAAATATTATATATTTGTGATCTCCATCATATCAATATCATTTTCTTCGATGGGCAAGGGGGAATGCAGTTTCCTTAAGCAAAATAATAAATAGAAATAAAATACAGGGTACCAGGGAGGAAATTACATAAAAAGGTTAAACACTGGTAAAATAGCAATGAAAAAGATCACTCAAGCTTTCGGACGCATCAGCAGCAGTCCTTCATCAGGAGTAATGACGATGTTATGTTTCTGTCTCTTTTTTATACTTGAAATTTCTGGAAAACCCTTCATCAGAGTAGTCCCGCAGAATGGAAAAACCCAATGAGAACCAATGGGAGGCCTCCAATAGAATCATGGAAAAACCCAATGGTGATCAATAAGAAGCCTGTACTGTAGGGCACTTAACGTTGGGGAAATCCCATACATTTCAGAGTAAGAGTTGTTTGTAAGTTTCTGGAAGTGATGGTGATGTATTAATGGCTTTCCCATGTAGTTTGCAAGTTTCCCAAGATTCCAAGAAGAGTCTACTATTCTTGTTTGTGATGTGCCGGTGTAGTATTTTTGTTAAGTTCCAGTCGGGTTCGTGTCCGTGTTGTAAAGCGTGTTCTGCCAGACGTGAGGCTATGTCTCCTTTCGCGAGTGCTTGTTTGTGTTCTTTTTTTCTTATTCTCTCGTTGAAAAGACAACAAGCAGGCACTCGCGAAAGGAGACATAGCCTCATCTTTGTCATAGCACGCTTTACAACACGGACACGAACCCGACTGGGACTCAACAAAAATACTACACCGTCACATCACAAACAAGAATAGTAGACTCTTCTTAGAATCTTGGGAAACTTACAAACTACACGGGAAAGCCATTAATACATCACAACCACTTCCAGAAACTTATAAACAACTCTTACTCTGAAATATATGGGATTTCCCAACATTAGGTGCCCCGCAGTACAGGTTTCTCATTGGTTCCCATTGGGTTTTTCCATGATTTCTATTGGAGGCCTCCCATTGGTTCCCACTGGGTTTTTCCATTCTGCGGGACTACTCTGATGAAGGGTTTTTCCAGAAATTTCAAGTATAAAAAGAGACAGAAACATAACATCGTCATTACTCCTGATGAAGGACTGCTGACACATTCGAAAGCTTGGGTAACCTTTTTCATTGCTATTTTACCAGTGTTTAACCTTTTGTATGCAAAATAATAAAATTGCAAAAGGATTAATTATTGAGATCAAGTTTGCCACTCCATGATTAAGGAGAAAGTTAGAACCTTTTTTTTTTTAATCCATAATATCGGCGAAGGGGGGTGATATTGACCTTTCATACAGCCTTCACGCAAGCCAACGCACCTTAAATTACGGTTCTAATGCTTCGACCGTTAAGAAGCTTGAGTCTCAATCTATGAAACAATATTTAATCGTGACAACAGAACTGTAGTATAATTTATGAAATATAGTACCGAACATTTAAGAGAGCATCGTAACAAGTTATCGCTCTTTGCTCCCCTCCATTTCTAATCTTACTGTAATAATATTCTTTTAATAGATTTTTTGGTAGAGAGCCTGTATAAAAAGTTAGATTCGGTATTTTACATATTCACTATCCTTGCAAAATAAATAGTCAGAGGCCCCTACCTAAGTATTCTTAGTGACTACCATTTCGACTGCAAACAATATGTAAATATTGATGGAATCGAATCAGGCTTATTTATATCAAATTTGGGAGCTCCTCAGGGCTCTGTCATTGAACCTCTGCTTTTCCTAGTATATGTAAATGATATATTTCAAGTTTTTTCTTTTGTTCAACCTATAGGTTTTGTTGATGGTACTGCATTTATTAGATCGAATAGTGATGTTTCTTCTCTTGCTAGTACAACACATTCTCAGACTCATCTTGTTCTATCTTGGTATGAAAGTAATAGGTTGAAGGTCAATGAGGTTAATTCCAAATGTGTAATATTTTGGGGTCATCGTCGTCTTCAGCATCCTCCTCCTCCACGTTTTATTGACAATAATTTAATTCCATATTCTGATACCGTGAAATTCTTGGGAGTCATTTTCCATAAAAAATTGTCTTGGACTCCTCATATTGTTTCCAGCATGTCTTCATCTCTTGGTATTGCTAGACGTGTAGCTTCTGTTCTTCCTATTCGAGCTCTTCATTCAATTTACTATGCTTTTATTTTTTCATGTTTTACTGTTCAAACGTCTGGGCTCATATTGGTGTTACCGCTGTTAAAAGAATTCAACGTATTCAGGCGCAGATTCTCCGTCTTCTCCAACGTAGGGCTAATTTCTTTCCTCCTAATCCTTGATAGTATTTTCGTATTTTGCCTTTTCGGAAATTAGTTATTTATAATCTATCTAATCTTATGTTTAAGCTCATTCAATTAAATAAATTTTCGTCTTTAATTGTTCTTCATTCACGTTCTTCTAGATTTCCTTCTCGGCGAGACATCAATTTTTAGACTCCCGCTCTAAGAAATAACTTTCTGTTTTTTCATATTAACTACAGTGGTTCTGGTACTTGGAATGATCTTCCCCTTGAACTTACAAAGATTCAAATATTAATTTGTTTAAAACTAAATTAAAACTTTATCTTTTGAATGATGTGAGTTACATAGCTCTATTCATTTCATTGCCTTTTATTTACTTTTTTGTTTCACTTTTACATTTAATTGTCTTTTGATTATTATTTGATTTTAATAATTAATTTCTGTTTGGGTGGCCGGAGCTAGTCAAGTGGCTACGTCGTCGACTTTTTTTTTCCGGTCTTCCCCTAGGCTAATTGTTCACAATGCCTATACTTTGTATTCTTATTTATATTATACCTACGTTTAATAAATTAAAAAATAGCCTGTTTGATATCTTTATATAATTTCGAAACTTATTTTCTCATCGGAAGGGTTTTTTTTATCTTTAACGATTAAACAGACAATTGCGGTGACATCTATTCTGAATCGCCCTATATATCAATTAAGTTTCTTATTATTTATTTTCAGAAATTCTGTTCGAGAATTTAAACGTAAATAATAATAACAATCATCCCGATTGTGATAGGTGCACTGGGGGCCCATCACACCTAATTTAAAAAACTTCCTAGAAAAACTGGACATTACTGACATAACGACAACAGACCTACAAAAAACTGCCTTACTGGGCACCATCTACATATTAAGAAGATACATGGACAGTTCTCAGGTTTCTGGGTGAGACTTGATAAGCGATAAAGGCCAAGCCCCAGTTTACAGATTCCGTAACGTGAGCCATATAGCTAACCAAATGCACTACATAAATGACTAAATTACATACAATAATTAAAATCCTCATTAAAATGATAAATAAACTGTTCATTCAAGCTGAAGATAAATAACGTTGAAGGTTTATCACCCCTCTTCTGTCCTTCGGTGTCCGATGATCGATTAATCACAAAGTTCACGTTTTGATATTTCTTTCAATAACGACTCTTCGCTCTGCATCATCATTGCCAATTGAACCGGACAATGGATGGGTTGTTTTTTTTAAATACAAAGGAACAGGGGGAGAAATAGCGAAACAGTATTTGTCACATGTTGACCAACTCACACGATAGTTTCCATCTGGTATGGCGAAAAACCCTATGTAATTTAGCTTTGAGCCCCAAGTTTTGAATTAATAATTAGTTACATAATGTAAGCCTATTTTGGTAAAGGTAATTTAATATAATTCTTAGCGGGCGATAAATCGCCCTGACAATTGTTGCACAGAAACTGTGGTTGAACTTGCCACCGCCATTTGCATTTTTTTCTGCCCTACGCCACTTGACTCTCTCAGCCGCGAATAATGGTATATCCCTGGATAGCTTCTGAGACGCTCTTTCCGATGCTATGCATATGTTTTATGTTGGCATTTATACTAATTTTGGCCGACATTATGAAATTTCTGCAATTTTATTATTTTATATTTTTTGTCTTTGATTTTACCATGTTTGGCGCAGTATAGCCCAGATGCTCTTGCGCCATAAAAAATCCAAACAAACAAGTCACGCATACAACCTCTTAAAAACAAATCCATAAAGCCCTTAATATCTTCAGAGTACTCTCCCATACATCCTGGGGAGCAGACCGTTATTCAATGCTTCGTCTGTATCGTGCTCTCATCCGCTCCAAACTGGATTATGGCTCTGTCATTGACGCCTCCGCTCGACAATCCATCTTGAAAGCTCTTGGCCCTATTTGCCATCAGGGTCTCAGACTGTGTACAGGTGCATTCCGTACCTCACCAGTTTTGTCTTTATGTGGAAGCCAACGAACCATTTTTAACATCAGGCGTATGCAGCTATCTGTTAATTATTATACGAAACTCAAATCACTGCCCATTCACCCTCTTAGGGATGTCGCTTTTTGAAACTCGTCCCATCTTACTTTTTAATGCTCACCTTACATGCATTCCTTCATTTGGTATTCGGATGGATAAACTAACCAGAGAATTAGGTATAGATTGTCGAGTATTGCTCCTACACATACTCATTTATCACCACCATGGGTCATACCGGCCCTGGACATCTATTGGGATCTGGTTAACCACAGCAAAAGCACTACACCTAATGCTTTTTACCAGCAGTTATTCTCTGAATTTCAGGATCATTTTCAAGACTCCAATTTCATTTTTACAGATGGGTCCAAAACTGAAACAAATGTAGGTTCTGCATTTGTCATT
This sequence comes from Dysdera silvatica, assembly GCA_006491805.2. Classification (NCBI taxonomy): domain Eukaryota; kingdom Metazoa; phylum Arthropoda; class Arachnida; order Araneae; family Dysderidae; genus Dysdera; species Dysdera silvatica. The sequence continues at coordinate 169,979,937 of QLNU02015003.1, forward strand.
AACAACAGTGCCATTGCAGAAAAAATCCCCCCATCATACTCCATTTTCACAGCAGAACTTTATGCCATTTCCATGGCACTTGCGTATATTTCAACTCATAGCTTAACTCATTGTATCATCTGTACCGATTCTCAGAGCTCTTTAAGAGCCCTGGAATCTTTTAAATATTCACCTCATCCTATTTTATCCAAAATCCATTCACAACTGCAGCACCTGCACAATCATTCCAATATTAAATTCTGCTGGATCCCTGCTCACATTGGTATCAAAGGGAATGAGGCTGCTGATGCAGCTGCGAAGGCAACGAACTCACCACTTGCTTCTAGCCAGCTTCTTCCTTTCTCTGACCTGAAACCAATTATCAAGACCTGTGTGAATCAAAGGTGGCAAGAAGAATGGGATCATCAAACCAATAACAAATTGCATAATATTAAACATAACTGGCCCTCCTCATACCGTAAAAATCGGAAAGAGGAGGTTCTCCTTGCTAGACTTCGCACTAGGGCATTCCAGTCTCACCCATAGACATCTGTTGGAAGGAAAACCAGCACCAATTTGCCAAGTGTGCAATGAACCCATGAGTGTTTTACACATTTTAACTCAATGCCCCTATTATAGACTTGCCCGCACTCTTACTTTTAACTCTTCATCACTGTCTGACATTTTAAATGACCATGCTGACCATACGCACGTTTTTAAATTTTTAAAAAGTATTGGCTTTTACTACAGTTTTTGATTTTACCATGTTTGGCGCAGTATAGCCCAGATGCTCTTGCGCCATAAAAATCCAAACAAACAAACAATATTTTTTCAATCACTAAAAATTAATCAGTGTTTTGGAATGCACATGGAACGCATATATCTAATTGAGCTCTATCCTCTGAGATCAAAACCAGTGCCATGGCTGCTTGAATGCATAGGCGCACGCAGAAAGTTCATAAATGAGGGGTTATAGGAGCAATTGGGGGGTGGGGTTACAAAGCTACAACTCTCATATTCCTATGTTAAATATACAAAATTTCATTGAAATGGGGATTACAACCCCCATCTACATCCCTCCCCATGCGTACGTCGATAGAATCATAAGCTATACCGATTGAAAATTTTCGCGGGAGCCCAACATGTCATTTTTGCGTCGAGCCCCTCCCCTCGCTCACTGCGCTTGCGCGGCGATGACTTCGTTCTGTGACAGAAACAGAATTATATACCGGTTAGAATGATAGAAAAATCATTCCAGTCGGGATTACGTTTCGAAGTTATTCGATGGTTGTGTATATACGTGCAAACGTTACATCAAGGTTTCTGAGATGTCATCCAGTGTGATTTTACAATCGTATATTCACGTCAAAAAAAACAAAAAAAAAACAAACAAAACGCTTAGTACTTACTGGAATCAAACTCAGATCATTGACATGGTATCCAAATATTTTACCACTACAGCAACTCAGGACTTGTACAAATAAAAGAAATATATGTTTGTTCACTTTTTTTATAGTATAAATATTTCCATTTTACTCTACCTCATCTCAAACAAATTGATTTTGTTCACTGCAGTGAATGGCTTTTGACCACTGTAGTCACACTCTATCGTTTTGGCACAATAACCAAAAAATTTCTAGATTTGTGATCAAAAACGAGACTACTCTTCATTTGAAAACACAAATACTTAAAATCGTTTTCGGGTTTAAAAACAAAAAGCTATAGATATTCTCAGTTTGATTTACAATTGTGATAACACAATAAAATGTGTGTAACGAACTTTTTGTCCAACGCTGACTCAAAAACAAACTTCGATAAACCTCCTATGAGTAGAAGAATTTTATAGTTTCGTGTAAAAAATATACTTTACGGTTCTGCGTCAATTTGCCGCAACATCATTCCATCACGGGACAATTCCTCATAATTGTTGATCTTAAAGAGTTGATGACTGCTGATGTTTTAATAGAGTCAAAGGCCTTCTCATAGTCAATAAATGCAACACACAATGGAAGTTCATATTCATGTGTTCTTTCAATTAATTCTCTTAATACTTGAATATGGTCCACTGTACTGAATCCACTTCGAAATCCAGCTTGTTCTCTTGGTTGAGCTGCATCTAATTTTTTCTGCAGGCGATGTGTTAGCACTTTTGTGAAGATTTTATAAATAGCAGGTAACAAGCTAATTGGTCGGTAATTTTTCAAATCCTCTTTATCACCTTTTTTATGCAAAAGAATTACTGTTGCAGAATCCCATTGGTTTGGTATGTTACCGCTGTTAAGACATTTGGTAAAGAATTTTGCAAGTATGTCTTCTACATATTCTCCAGCTTCTTTTAGGATATCTAATGTAATACCATCATCACCAGGGGCTCTTCCTTTCTTCATGCTTTTTATTGCAAATGAAACTTCTTCTTTTAAGATTTTAGGAGCTATTCCTTCGACTATTTCAATGTCTTCGTTTAATTCACTGTTACTTTCGTATAGATTTTTGTAGAATTCTTCAACTCTTCTAAGTATTTCTTCCCTATTTCTTGTTACGGTGCCATCCTCTCCTTTTAATGCAATGATGTGTTTCTTCCCAACAGATAAACTTCCTTTAACAACCCTAAGGCTCTTGTTATTTTCAATGGCTTTCCTTACTAGCTCACAGTTGAATTTTCTTATGTCTTCTTTCATGCTTTTGCGCAGAGTTTTACAAAGTTCTATGTACTCAATCCTGGAACTGGTATTTCGATTGTCCACCTTCATATCTCTTCGCCTTTTCATGAGCTGTTTCGTCTTCTCAGATAATTTGCTATTGTGCTTTTTACAGGTTACACCACCAATTTCCCCAGCAGTTTCAACTATTGTCTTAACAATGTTTTCATTTGCTTCTGAGATATCACTTTCATCAATAAGTCCTTCCAGTGCAGAAAAGCGATTTTTTAATTCCAACTTGAATGCCTCGGTATTTACTTTCAGTTTCATTAGATCCACCCTCTTACTTACTTGTTTCCTAATGAGCTTCTGTCGTTCTAATTTAGTATTTAAGTGCACTTTACATCTCACCATTCGATGATCACTTCCAGTATTAAATCTGTTCAGTACACTGCAATCTTCAATAATTGATTTCTTGTTTGCCAGGATATAGTCAATTTCACTAGTTCCCCCATTTGGGTGTTTCCATGTCCATTTTCTTTGCGGTTTCTTCTTAAAAAATGAATTCATGATGCTAAGGTTTTCAGCTTCTGCAAATTCGATGAGTTGATCGCCACGTTCATTCCTTTCCCCATATCCGTATTTACCAACCGATGTCTCTCCTTGTTCCTGTTGTCCAATTCTTGCATTGAAATCCCCCATGATGAGCTTGATATGTTGTTTCCCTTTGGTGTGTAACTCTTTGATTTCTTCATAAAATTCTTCAACCTCTTCGTCGGTATGGCTTGATGTTGGTGCATATACCTGTACTATTTGAAGTTGGTATCGCTGGGTTAGTTGAACAACAAGCCTCGCTGCTCGATCTGATGTACTTTCAACTTCCAGAAGACAGTCTTTAATTCTTTTGTTGATTAAGAAGCCAACACCACTTGTTCTTCCAGTTTCCGTTCCTCTATAATAAAACAAATGTCCACTTTTAAGTTCCACCAACTCTTCACCTTTTCTTCTAACTTCACTGAGTCCTACAATGTCCCATTTGATCTTGTCAAGTTCTTCTTCCAATTCCTGAAGTTTTGCTTCAGAAGCAAGGGATCGTCCATTAAACGTAGCCAAGGTCAATAACAAACGGCAGCCTGGGCCATTCCAGTGATTCTTAGCACCCCCTGCTTTCATGCCACGCTGACCGCTGCCTTGATCAGGAGCACTCCAGCACCTGGAGACTAGGGGCCATGGTTTTTGGTGTATTAGCATATTGGAGGAATTAGCCATCATTTCACCACGCTGGCTAGACGGGTTGGTGAATTAGCCCTCCCCTTCCGCCTTTCCATCCGTGCAGCAAATATTAATTTGCCACATAAATAGAAAGCTCAGCCTGCACCACTTGAAGGCGGGGTAGGACACTAGGTTACTGGCCTGGCTATACTATATATATATATATTGCAAATTCAAATTATGAGGAATTGTCCCGTGATGGAATGATGTTGCGGTAGATTGACGCAGAACCGTAAAGTATATTTTTTATAAATATGGGGAAATTGCCTTTATGTCTAAAAAGAAAGGTCTTCAACCAGTGTGTATTGCCAGTCCTCTCTTATGGATCAGAGACATGGAGTCTAACAGTTGGAGCAATACGAAAGTTACAGACAACGCAAAGGAGCATGGAGAGGTGCATGCTTGGAATAACTAGGAGAGATCGAAAAAGAAACACTTGGGTGAGAGAGCAAACTAGAGTAGAGGACATCATTGTTAAAGTAAAAGGGCTGAAATGGCGATGGGCTGGGCATATTGCAAGAAGAACTGATCAACGATGGACAACAGAAATTCTGAACTGGATTCCAAGAGACCACCGAAGACCTAGAAAACGTCCTCAAACTAGATGGGTGGATGAAATAAGAAAACAGGTTGGGGTGACGTGGAAACGAATGGCCCAGGATAGACTTGTGTGGAAAGCATTTGGAGAGACCTTCATCCAGCAGTGGATAGATAATGGTTGAATATGATGATGATGATGATGATATATATATATATTAAAATTCGTTTATAACGAACATGAATACTCGTATAATGAATTCACGACTGTAACGTATAAATAATTTCGAAAAGTTTGAACTTGATTTAATGAATAATACATATTGCTATAGAGAATAATGACTATAACGAAAAATCCTCCATCCCTCCGGGCTAAAAGTTTCTGAGGCCAAAGTCATGATGCATTTCGCGGGGCTCCTATACTGTCCGTTCACGAAAAGTAGTCCGATGAAACAGTCAGAAATAACGGTAGGTGACGTCACAAACGGCCTAGCCGATTACAGCAGATGTGAGGGGGGAGACTTCATTTCAGAACTTGTTTTTGGCGCAGATAAACGTTCGCTAAAAACCAGTTCTGAAATTGGGTCACACTCTGCCGAAATCGTCTAAGCCGTTTGTGACGTTATCTCCCGTTATTTCTAACTGTTTCGTTGGATTACTTTTCATGAATGAACAGTATGTGGAAGTTTTCCCAAATGCTCTTAATTAAGTGGAGGAAAGAGAGATAAGGGAACTAAAAATAAAAGAAGGAAAATGAAACATACTGAAATACGTAGTAATTATAATATATTCGATTAATGACCCAAGTAGGCCATATATAATAGACTATAATACTAACAATGGTGTAGTCCTTACAAAAAAAGTAGCCTAGCGCTCTTCTAAATCAGGGATGTATCCACGGGGGGGGGGTCAGGGAATCCCCTAACCCATTTGTTCCTAACTGACGGTTCGCGAGACGGGTCATTATTTAAAAAAACGATTAAAAAATACTTATAAAAATTATTATTAAATATTAAAATTAAATATAAAAATGAAATTGATGGTATATTTGTAGTATTTTACAGTTTGACGGAACTTCATACAACGGTTCGTATTAAAAGTAATTCGTCTTAAGCATGTTCGTCTTAACGAGGTTTGACTATAGTATCATTAGATTTTTTTGTTTATTTCTTTTTTTCTCCAAATAACGATTTTACAAACACATCCCCCCCCAAAAAAAAAAGACCCGGTTCCCTTTTTAATTAAGGTCTTGCAATCAGCTCGTGAGAATTTTTCAAAGTGGTCCGCGGGTACAATTGAAGTGGAAAAGTGGTCCGCGGCTTAAATTGAGTTGGGAACCACTGACCTAACCAGTCAATAGCCCATTAATCTGATAAGGGCAGAAATTATTATTATGTATATGATGTTGAGATGACATTGCAAGACCCCCCATGCCCCTCTGGATCCCACACTGCCTACAACATGTAGCTTCTGTGCATATAAGCGTAAGATAATAATAATGTGATGCCCAAGCCGAACTAAACCAGGAATGACCTCTGAAGTGAGCTAATAAAATAAAGAAAAAAATTGAACAAGATAGCCAAAATTCCACCTTTTCGCCCTTGTCGCCTCCGTTATGTTAACCAACACATTGTGGCTTTTATTATTCGGAACGCAGTTTATGACACGTGTTCCAAGCTGTAATTTCGTTTAAATTCCCACGATTCTTAGTTGATTTATTCAAAATTTTAGGTTTATTGCTCTAAAAAATTTTTTTTCTTAACAGAATTGTAGAGCCGCATATTTTTTATTTACAACTTGAACAGAATTTCGTTTGTAAAATGTATGATTTCCTAAAACTTTGCCAGATCTTAGAGTTAGGCTTCCAGAAGAAGTGCCCTAGCGCCGCTTTGAGACGCTAGGCCGCGACTACATCCCTGAATAATAACATTTAATTTGAACACTTTGGTTTACTTTTTGGCAGATAAACCTGGGCGTTATTATTCTAATAAAAAATGCATACCTAAACAGTTGTTAAAATCCCGATATTTTCGTGCAGTAAAACTTACTCATAAAAAAATTCTTTGTAAATACCTCATGCTGTTCGTTTACTCTTTACGTCTACAGTACGATATTTCTTATGGAATGGGATCACTGGTTTAATGAGACCTCCGAATAAAGCACGTTTACACGTGGGTCGTAATCTCGGGAGCAGAAATATTGTATGTACTGTAACTCACTTCTGTAACGCCTTCTTCTACAACGCTTTTTCCAGCATCCACTGCACTTACTTCGAAATTCAAGATTAGCAATATAAATAGGAAAAAAGAAATAATAACAAAAGATAGAGCATAGAATAAATAATTTATTGAATATTTATTTTTTATATAGTTTCTATTTGATTAAATATTTAGTGTTTGCACATATTAACACATCTTAGAAATTTTATTCAAAAAGAAGGATGCGCTCAGTAAAACCCACTGAGACACACTCAGAACTTGACCATAATTCAAGCTCTTTTCATTAATGTTAGTAGAGTTAATTCAGTGTCATAAGTAGATCACTATGTATTTCACTCAGCTTTAAACTTTAATTTTGGTCTGCTCATAGGTTCAAGCATCTCATTTTAGTGAAAGTATGGAAACTGTTTCAAGAAATCGTGCCCTTTTCTCTGTCTATTTATAAACCAATTTTCGTTAACGAGGACATGTGGCTTAACAGAATTGTTTCACCTAGAACATCCATAATCAAAGTAATTACTTTCACTTATATATGGGGTTGGTAAACTTCTTGAAAACTACACATACCCCCATATTTCATTTACCTACTCTTCTCTCTTTTCACATATAACTATAAGGCTCTCTCTCCCTTTTTTTTTTTTTACATCTCATTCTTTTTTTTTTTATTCATAAGCTATAAATTATTCTTACTCTACCAGGGACCTGATGCAGAAATCAGGGTTTCCTGTTGCAAGGCCATAGCATTTCTTATTAATTTCCTGCCCTATTTGAACAGAAAATTTTTTACACTATTGGAAATCGTTACTGTTAAAGCTAATCTACTTTTTTGTACAATAACTATTTTCATTTTAAAAGTTCAAAAAAATAATACAGGTAATAAAGTACTTCTCCAGTGTTTAGGCTGTCGCCTTACTTGCCTTACCCTAAGGCCGCCTCTGTACACATATACACACAGTAGCTAAAATATTAGAGACACCATATTTATGTCGAATTTGGATTCCTTTATCTTTGATCATAACAGATATTCTTGTGAGTATAGACTCAATAAGTTGTTGATACCATTGCAGAGAAATTTTAGCTCATGGTGATATAATGGTAGCCCTTAGTTCGTTTAAATTGGATGGTGGCATTTCTAAGCTTATCAACTTTCTAATCTGATTTTGAAATCTTTATGATGTATGTTTACTGATTTGAAATATCAAATACTTCACTTCTTGCTATATATAGTAACCTAAGTGTAATGCTTGAAACTGAAAATTCTCTACATAAAAAAAAAAAGTTTTTAGTCTGTTATTTTTTTAAATTTTATTTTCTTTTAATCTGTATAGTTCTAGAAAAATATACCGAAAATAGGAAAATCCACTGTCAAAATACGAAAATTATCACGTGAAGATATTTTTTGTATTT
>QLNU02015003.1:169988089-170005766 GCA_006491805.2 Dysdera silvatica
ATACTTTAAAAATAGATAAGATTTTAGACTACAAAATTTCAATTTTTATGTTTGTTTAGACATTAAATTTGAAGACAAAATAGATGTTTCAGTACCATGTCTACCGGAGCATGGAAATGATACCCATGTGAATTCAAATTTTAAACCTAATTTTGCGCGAACAAATTTTGATTTATCACGTATCGATACTCCAGGTACTCGGGGGTGGAACTCTCTTCATATGCAGAAAAAGTATAGAAAAATAATTTGCGCAATATTTTATTTTCTTTCTTGTAATTTGAATATTTAGCGGGTATATGAACTTTGAGTTTGGGGGTGTTAAGAAATTTGGGGGGTGTTAGGGTGTAGCAGACTCCCTGATGCTATGGGCGCCGCCTTGTCCTCTCAAAAGGCGCCAAATTCGCGAATACTTGCGAAAACACGAATTTCGAATAACCGCCAAGGACGTCAGATTAAAAATTTGAATAAAAGCGCCAATATTTCCATTATGCCTATAGTTACGTTTTGTAACATTTGGCGTCAAAATCGTAAATCTGCTTCTGAGCAGATGCGAAAAATTTTAAAAAGCAGAACAATAGCACTTTCCATAATTATTGACAATAAAATTGTATGCAAAGTCCTTGAAATTCTGAGATGATCGCTCCAATTTGCTAAATCTAAAGTCCAAGATCTTCAGCTAAGTTCTAAGATCGCATGAATTATTGAAAAAGCATTGAGTCCATATTTGGATAAGATACACAAACGTCCGAATTAAATTCAGAAGAAAAAGATAAATGTCATATTGACCTATCTTGTTTCCCAAATAATAGCTCATAATAATGATGATAATGATAATAATAAAATACATAAATTAGACATTTTTAGCACTCTTAACCATCAATTTAGGATTAACCTGATTATAAACCTAAATAAAAACTATTAAATTTTACTATGACAATAAATTGACACCCACGTTTTTAAGCTCATAATATAGCTGTTTTAAGTATAGGAGAAAAAGAGACATCGTCCCCGTTCTGGAGTCAGACTCAGGTTCACCCTTTGAGCGCGAAGTGCCGTGACCGCTTGACCAACGAAAACGAGAACAACTCCCTCCGTCTCCGTATATAAGGATGTAAGATATTATTACCCTTCTCAGGGATAACACAATTGCCAATATTATGGTCGACTCACAAAGGCACCGGGGCGAAATTTTGTGAATTTCACATCCAGGCTCAACATTCTGACTCCACAAGGGGTCTCTGGTTAGACTCCAGGACCGGAACGATGTCTCCTTTTCTCCTATACCTAAAACAGTGCTAGTATGAGCTTCAAAACCTGGGTGTCAATTTATTATTATAATAAAAATTCTCCCCCCCCCCAAAAAAAATCACAAAATATTGCCCCCTTGGCTCTGTGTATCGACTATAATATTGGCAATTGTGCTATTCCTGAGAAGGGTAACACTATCTTACATCATTAAATTTTCATAAAAATTCATAAAATCCAATTTTATAAGGTTGCATTGCACTAAATTTACATATATAGAAACCAGACTTGTGAAGTATAAAAAATATATGCACATTTTCAAACACCTCGTAAAAGCAAAGCAATAAGTCATTAGCAATTTACCAAATTTTCAATTTTTGAAACTAGCCAAATTTATAGTCTAATGCTAATAAACTGTTGAAAACATAAATAACATGATAAAATTGCATCAAAAGTTTGTTAGCACTTAATATAGTCATATGTAAATAGTTGTAAATGAAATTGATTTATTGTAAAGAAGCAGACTTATGATAAAGATGAGAAAACCCCCTATACAGTCGATAGGAGACAAGAAGCTAGCAAGAGTGTACAAGCTTGTGTTACAATCTGAATTTCTAAAAGATGCCTAATCGAATATGTATCTATCACCAAAAATTCGTTATTACGTAATATAGTCGCATATAAGTAGTTGTAAATCAAATTGATTTATGGTAAAGAAACAGACTTATGATAAAGATGAGAAACCCCCTATACAGTCGATAGGAGACAAAAAGCTAGTAAGAGTGTACAAGCTTGTGTTACAATCTGAATTTCTAAAAGATGCCTAATCGAATATGTATCTATCACCAAAAATTCGTTATTACGTAATATAGTCGCATATAAGTAGTTGTAAATCAAATTGATTTATGGTAAAGAAACAGACTTATGATAAAGATGAGAAACCCCCTATACAGTCGATAGGAGACAAAAAGCTAGTAAGAGTGTACAAGCTTGTGTTACAATCTGAATTTCTAAAAGATGCCTAATCGAATATGTATCTATCACCAAAAATTCGTTATTACGTAATATAGTCGCATATAAGTAGTTGTAAATCAAATTGATTTATGGTAAAGAAACAGACTTATGATAAAGATGAGAAACCCCCTATACAGTCGATAGGAGACAAAAAGCTAGTAAGAGTGTACAAGCTTGTGTTACAATCTGAATTTCTAAAAGATGCCTAATCGAATATGTATCTATCACCAAAAATTCGTTATTACGTAATATAGTCGCATATAAGTAGTTGTAAATCAAATTGATTTATGGTAAAGAAACAGACTTATGATAAAGATGAGAAACCCCCTATACAGTCGATAGGAGACAAAAAGCTAGTAAGAGTGTACAAGCTTGTGTTACAATCTGAATTTCTAAAAGATGCCTAATCGAATATGTATCTATCACCAAAAATTCGTTATTACGTAATATAGTCGCATATAAGTAGTTGTAAATGAAATTGATTTATTGTAAAGAAACAGACTCGTGATAAAGATGAGAACCCCCCATACAGTCGATAGGAGACAAGAAGCTAGCAAGAGTGTACAAACTTGTGTTACAATCTGAATTTCTAAAAGATGCTTAATCGAATATGTACCTATTGAAAAATACAAGAATTGGCATTCTTTTATTTTGCTATTAAAAATCACTTCTTGAACAAAAGTTTCTTTAGGAAGGCATCCCTTCGGTAGAATCGTCCTTGCCCTCAAGACAAATGGAAAGAAGGATGGACAAGGTAAACTTCGCTTCGATCGTCCTTGGAGGTGCTAAGAACATGCGAAACCTTCATTCACTTTTATAATAGCCATATGGAGCTGGTTTTGCGCCTTCCTGTCGTCAACAATTTTTATCGTCATGCTTGGTTTGAGATTAATCGCGAGTTCGTGATCAGATCGGTGAAAGTGATTTTTTTTTCAGTGTATATGCATTCTTATATTTAACCTTACGGGTATTATTCTAGCATTATATATATGAACATATATGCCATAAACATGCATACGGGATAAATATTCTTGAAAACACTTGTCAACAATTGTTCTTGTCGACAAAGCGTTACGTGATGCTGCTTATTCTTTTAATTATTCAATAATCATTTTTTGCAATATACTTAAGTCTTAAATGCGTGATACAAATTAAAAATAAGTAAAATTTTTAAAACTGTGCAAATTCCAAATATTTCTCATTTAATGTTTTTGAGAATTAAACTTATTTTGTCTTAAATTATTCTAAATAGCCTTATAATGGTTCCTTTATCGCACCTTATGGATTAGCGCACGTAATTCATAAATGGGGAGGTTGCAGGCTTATAAGGGGGTTGCAGAGTTAGAACTGCATACATTCATATGCATGTATACAAAATTGCATCGTACTGGGAGGAGAGGGTTATGGCTTTCACCAACTCCTCTCCTGTATACGCCAGTATCCTCACGATTTCTTTGAGATGCGGTAACGTCAAAGGATTTCAAAATCATATGCGTAAGCACTGTTTTGTATCTTCATCTCTATTGACTTTTTTTATGGATTTTTTGCTTATAATTATGGCCCAGTGAGAATAGGATGTTGACATTTGTATTTCTTTTTTAGCCTTTTTGCATTTTTTATTTTTTATAGGCATTGTTGGAACATTTGCCCTGTTTTAAGAGGTTTTTTTTCGCTTTCTTATAGTTATTGGCAGCACGATTCGCATAATAATTATGCCTTCAAGTTATAACGACCACAACCACTATTGGCAGACATATAAAGCAAAAATATTTTAAAAGTGCTCATTCTGGCAACTCGATACAAGACCACGTTTAGTACGATCTAATTCCACTATCCAAGTTTGGGGAAAGAAAATCCCTATTATCCACTTTTGAAAGGGATCGTAGGGGAAAGTAGTGTACAAAACAAATAAAATTCAGAAATTCTTATCGTGTGCTATTGCATACACTTTATATCAAGGAGAATGAAGTAATTAGAGGTGATGCCATAGGAGTAGAGTTATATGGGTCCATTAGGCCGAGGCCTAATAATTTGAAATAAATTTCAATTTTACATATACTGTAATGTAAAAATGTACGAAATATGTGCTTGTGCCCCCCCCCCAATAATTTTGAAAACTCTACGCTGATGGGTGATGCATTACGCGAAGGGAAGAAAGACCCCGCTTTAAGGAGTGGTCGAACTCAGAGGTTTCATTGCATGCTTGCTTTCAGGTGATAAAGCTGAGTTCATGGGTGTTTGCAGAAAGGGTGAAAGGAGACAAGTAAAGAATTTCGACCCATCCTGGAGAACAAAGCAGGAGGACGTATGAAGGGGGGGGGGGGGAAGGTGGCCGACAAAGGCGGCGTTGTAATCCCAAATCTGGATAATAGAAGATGAATGATAACAACTGGATGAGATAAACCATCATTAGTGTTTGAGATGTCAAACACTAATGATAACAACTGTGTGAGACAAACCATCATTAGTGTTTGAGATGTCAAACACTAATAATAACAACTGTGTGAGACAAACCATCATTAGTGTTTGAGATGTCAAACACTAATGATAACAACTGGATGGGATATACCATTATCGTAAGATACATCTCGAACGCTAATGATAACAACTGGATAAAGTACACCACCATCAGTGGCGGATTTATAAAATTGCCGCCCCCTCCATCCTTGGCAAAGAAAGGAATATTTGTTTAAAAAAAACGCATATCATACTCTTAACATTTGATATGTAAAGGAGATTTTTCATATAATTATTCAAACTAATAAGATACAACTCAAAATTATTGCTACCACAGTCTCCGACTTCGTGGATTCGAGACACTTTTTGAATCCACAATAATTTTAGTATGGAATCCTGGAGCCTCTGATAATTTTGTGTATATTTTGCGTATTTGGGGAAAAAAACACGTACGCATCCTTGTATGAATTTTTTCGTTATCAGTTCAAGTTTTTCTTTATTCATTCATTTACTATTAGTATATATAAAAAGCGTGTTAAGTCTAAATTTATAAATGGGTACGCTGGGCAAATGCCCAGGGCCCAAAATTTTTAGGGCCCTTTGTCTTTCGATTCTGTAGTTTGTATTTGCAGGCAAGTTAAAGTAGTCGCCTATATGTCATCGCTATTGGGGAAACAGGGTAATAATTAAAAGAAACATTATTTTTTCAACATTGTTGAGTTCGGAAAATTTTATGTTTAAGCAATTTGATGGCCCGTGCCTTGTAAGCCTACTTAGAAATCCGCCACTGCCACCATTATCGTGAGTACTAATTAAAACACTGAATAAGGTCGCTATTTACGCTGTCACTTAGTTTTCCATAACACCTGCAATAGAAGGGTATACAAGGTAATAGATATAACATGCGAAAGACAACAATAGGTTGAGGAAACATCAGTGTATTCTGTTACGTATGTTCTGCTTTCATATATCATTGTGAAAATACGCCATATTGCGTATGAAATAGGAAAGTCGTAAGGCCATACAATACTGTATACAATGCATTGTATTAGAGATGTTTAGAGTCGTTCATCAATCCAATCAGGGAATAATTTTGCGCATCTGTTATAGACCAGTTGAATCTTTCACTGCGATTTTATACACCTTTGATATTCAGAGTGAATATGAATTGTGTATACAGGGTGAATTAAATACAGTCGAACCCGCATAAATATACACCGCACAGCTGCACAAGCTACGTAAGTACATAAAATAGTTAACCTAAAATTTTTTTTATAGATTTCTAGTACTTTCCAAACCCGATTAACTGCACATCTATAACTGCACAAATCTGCATGTTTCTAATTCTGTTATTTTATGTATTTGTCTGTTTCTATTTCACGGTTTTTCTTTATTAAAAGATCTACTTCTCTTAAAGCCCCCTTAACGGGCACCCCTATTTTAAATATATAAATAAAACTTTAAATTAGTTATATAAAATAAATGTAATATTGAATATATAATTAAAAATACATTCAACACTTTTCTATCCCGCGGGTGTCCGTTAATGAAGGGTTTTATTGTATGTGCGTGCATGTATATACACGGTAACTATAATTTAACGGGAAGTGTTTAGAGCCCTATAGCGAAAAATCTATTGGGCCAATTAAATTTGATTTATTGGGACCATGGAATTTTGTTTTGAAAAAAAAAAAATTCAGAAATTTCCGAAGTGTGGAATAAATATTACCACTTTTTTTGATAACAGGGTTTTTCTAGAAAAGCATCATAGGTGTACGCAGAAAGTTCGTAAAGGGGATTATAAGCTCAATAGTGGAGGTGTTACAGAGCTACATATATATTCCTATGTTAAATATACAAAATTTCATTGAAATGGGGGGTTACAACCCCCAAAACCACCCCCTTGCGTACGCCAGTGTGTGTTGAAGTCAATTGGTGAATATAAGAGGAGCTGAAAACATTTTACGCAAAAATTTATGGGCTAGGCTAACTCAAAATGATCGTGCTTTGCACTGGAGTAAGTAGGGGAGTGTTGACGGGGGTTGTAACCCCCAACATAGGAATACGTGGAGTTGTAGCTGTGTGCGTGTGATCCGCCCCCTCCCCTTTATGAACTTTCTGCTTACGCCAATGCTTCAACATGCTAAAATTTGAATGATCTAGATGTTTTTGAGTGAAAATATGGACAGTTGCGCTATTTTAGTGCCAATTTCCCTTGTGATGGCAAAATTTTAAATCGTTTTTTATTCGATTTATTATTATTTTCTTTAGAAATCAAAATCCCATGGTCTCAGGAGTATATATACCAAATTTGGTTTAATTTAGCCTAATAGATATTTCACTATCGGACGGACTTTAGACATCTCCCGTTAAATTATGGCCACTCTCTCTATATATAAATAAATGCGTGTGTGTGTGCGCGTGTGTAAAGTGTGCTTTTCTTATTTGGGGGTGAGGGTAGGTAGGGATTGGAAACAATTACAGATCACCCACCGCCTAAAGTCACAGTACACCACTGATACATACATAAATAAATGAGTACATACACACAATCAATTAATCAGGTTTCTTTTAGCATTTGAATGCCCGAATATTATGTAGAAGATTGTAGTTCAGTTTCTTTTATAAAAGGTTTCTAGCGTTCTATATTCACTAGTTTGGTCATTTTATCGAACATCTCCATTATCACTTTGATGAATATTGCATTAATCAATTCATCATCCAATTATTGTTCATTTAAATGTCTTGTGTTCTCGTGCTCTTGTGCCGTGCAACACATTCACGCTCCCCATCTATGCACACGTGCACTTTCTTTGAGGATGAAGTCATGCAAATATTGTGATTGAAGCGAAACTTCAGAACGGAAAACTGCGCATGCGCATATTTGCGACTATAAGGTCCACTGAATTGTGTTTCAGCAGTTAATAATGGAAAAACAATGGCAATTTTGTCGCAATGCAAAGCATTAATAATTTTGCTACCGCGAATTTACGCTTTGACATTGGTCTGAATTTATTTTGTAAATTTCAAATGAATTGGGGCGCTCGTTGCTAGATAATTTTCATATTAGTAAACAATTAGAAGGCACTAATTTTAATACACAAAAAAATTTATAAGAAACAAATACATATTTTTAATTATTTCTGAAATATGTAATTTCTGCTACTTGTAATTTACTTGTATTTATTCCTTTCTTCTATAGCTCTACCTTCAAAAATATGGATATTTGGAGGAATCGACAAATTATAGAGGGGGGTCAGCTTCTATTGTCACCGAGGAAACTGTTGAATCTGCCTTAAAAGATTTTCAAAGATTTGCTGGTCTTAATCAAACTGGTAAGTTAAACTTTCAGTTTTGTAAATTAATGAATTTCTGTATATCTGTTTTTACTGTTGCACAGAATGAGCATAATTAAAGTAGAGGTGTTTAGAGTTTGGTAGCCAAAATCTATTCAGCCAAACTCAACCAAATTTAGTATACATACTCTTGAAACTTCGTTTGTTCATTTTCTTCTTCTTTTTTTTTTCTTTTAATGTATTTAAGGAAATGAGAAATAGTTTAGAATTTCGCCACTAGGTGAGGGGAAAATGGCGAAAATATGTATATTCTCACTCAAAAAAAACAGCAAAATTGCACAAATTTCAGTAAACCGACGAACGCGTTGCAGCTGATATCCGCTGCAGAGTGGCAGGACTCCTTCGGCGTCCAAAACTCCCTGAGGACAACCTAACGCCTATGCAAAGGGTTGCCCTCCGGGAGCTACGGAACGACAAGGACCTTGTCATACTGCCAGCTGATAAAGGCCGTACTACAGTCGTCTTAAATCGTCCAGACTACTTAAATAAAATTACTACACTCTTATCTGATACAAATACATACACCCGCATCACAAAAGACCCTACACAAACAATTCAATCCAAAATGAACTCTCTCCTTCTAAAACTCTATAAATCTAAAAAACTTACATTTAATCTCTACGACTCTTTAAAATGCACTTCTGGCCGCTTACCATCCTTCTACGGATTACCTAAAATTCATAAACAAAATATTCCTCTCATAAGGGAACCTCGCGAACTGTCAAGGCTCGATTTTTCTGAATTTCGGTTTATAGGCCAATATGACCGAGTAAATAAAAGATCCAAAATCAAATTTGGCCCAATCGACCTGGGGGTCGAGCTACGGCCCACTGAAAATAGAGCTCACCCTACAATGATGCTTCGCTGCATGACAGGTGAAAACAGTGTTTTGGCGTGCTGGGCAAGCATTAAGCGCCAAAATTTTACTGTGAGTTACTTCTATTCATGTTAGAAGTTTAGCTTTCTACGTCTTGTAGAAGTGAAGTCCTGGCGCATCGGAAAAGCTGAGGTTCCTTTGCAAATAATTTTAGAGGCACTTTCCAAAATCAATTAAAATTATTTACCGCTGCAATATTGACATATGAAACTGATTTGAATTAGGAATATGGAATATTTACATATGAAACTGATTTGAATTATGAACATGGAGTATTTATGTATGAAAATGAATTTATGTAGATATGAAAAAAAAATTGAGTTACCTAACTGCTGGGGTTACCAGAGTTATAACTGCGCTCTTGGTTGTTATGAACCTAAAACGCTTTTAATGGAAATGAAGATCAATAAAAAATGAGAAAGCATAATAACTTTGAGCAATGACTGCAACAAATGAATGAACTGACATCACAGTCCATTTCGTGACACACTTGGTCCGTGAAATTAAAACAAATTTCTTGCACATTGAAGAATTTTTCAGGCTTTGGTATCGGGTACATTGATTTCCACCAAGCATAGATTATCATATTTCGGAATTTTGGGGAAGACAGCTGATTGTGAATGAGTGAATGCAGTTTTGTGATGTTACTCCTTTCTGATAAACTTACCTGATCATAATAATGCAAAAGGCAAAATCGTGTTAAGCGTTTAGCGAAATATTTCCATTGAAGAAAAAAATATACGTCGTATGACTGTATGAGTGCTATCCCTCCAGGTGGTGTAATCATCAATTTCGATTGCTCTGAAAGACTGGCTTGACTAAATTTATCATCAACTATATTTTCGTCCATTTGACCTGTCCACGAATCCATAATTAATAGAACTTTTGATGTTACGTTCGGTTTGAGTACTTCGCTGAGGAACACCTCATGTACTTCGGTAAAGGTTTTACCACATTTGGAACATTCCAGAATAACATTAGGAGATTAAATAACTTTTCCTGTACCCGTGGATCGAATACACCCTTTGGTTCCTGATGGGTGAGCAGAAATTGTGGTAATAATTGTCCAGTAGCAGAAATGACAGGTTCAATTGTTACGGAACAGGATACGGCGTGAGAAGATTGAATGGTACTTGGAGTGTGATTTCCCTCTTAATCGACAGAGTGCGCGTAGATGCCCGTTCTTTAGTGAATCCTCCGTGGTCGATGTCTAAAACCTCATCAAAAGAATAGTTGCTCATATTAAGTGTGCATATTAAGTTCATGCATAACGAATTTGGTGACTCTTCTACTTGTTATGCCACGCTCTTTTATTAAAATTTTAATAGAAAAGCATCACTTGCGCTAAAGTTTGTGAGATTTTCTCTCATTGCAATGCTCAGAAACCATAACTTTAAATCGGAATCGTGAACTGTTAATAAAGCATATTCCCGGCATTTTTAAACTTCTCAAATACTTCGTCTTTCATCCGTAACAGTTTTTCACATCTTGTACCCTGGGAAGCAACATAATTCCGAAAGCGATAAATTTGTCGACGTGAAAGTGTGTTGTCTTTAAAGCGATGCTGTATGCTTTTCAAGGAACGTAGTTTTCCTGACCCACTCCATGGAAATTCTTTTCATGTCTTCTAATGTGTAAGTTACGCGTGACGGCAAATTAGTTTGTTCATCCCATTCCTCATCATTCATTTCATTACCCTGTATTTCATCATACTTCATTTCATTTAAACAAATATCAAGTGTATTCTCGTCATTCATTTCGTATGTTAACCCACTTATCAAAGTTTTGGCAAATGTAAATATTTCTTTCTCAATATCCATCTTATAATCTGATACAAAATCGGCTTGCTTTGTGTATTTTTCACAAACAACGCGAAACAAGTATGTTGATATGGTGGAAAAGGAAGACATGGTGACAAATAAGGCTTGAAATTCCACGCTTTCCAACAAAAAAATTAAAAAGGTCAAAGGTGATGAAAGCACAGGCAAGTGATGATTGCTTCTGATTTGAAAATTGAAGGATATTTATTCAAGACTGGTTTATGCACTAGGTAGCTTTTTCGAGTTCGCCAAAAATTATCTCAAAGTTTGTCAGTTATAAAAAAGTAAGGTAAAAACTTCAAATATTTTTTACTTTTACACCAGTATACATAATGTATAATTATTTCAGATACAACTAAAATGGCTATTATAAATATATGCTATATTTTATTCATATGTGTTATTTTTTCTACGATAACGTTTAACGCCCAATACTTGCCCAGCACGCCAAAAAACTGTTTTACCTGTCATGCAGCGAAGCATAATCGTAGGGTGAGTTCTATTTTCAATGGGCTGTAGCTAGACCTCCAGGTAGATTGGGCCATATCTGATTTTCGATCTTTCATCTACCCGGTCATGTTGGTCAATAAACCGAAATTCAGAAAAATTGAGCTCTGACAGTTCGCGAGGTTCCCTTGTCAAACCAATAGTTAGTTTCTGCAGCTCTCCTACATATAACCTATCAAAATATATTGCACGTCTACTCTCTACTATAATCGGTAATAACGCTTACACTATACAATAATTTTTGCCACCCACGTATATTTAGCTCAAGCTATAGCTTTTTTGTTTTTGGAGAAAAAGAGGCGCCGTCCTCATCCTGGATTCGAACCAGGGTCCTCGCATTGAGCCCGCGGTGTCTTGACCTACTAGACGAACGAGGACAAGAAACGCATTTTTCTCCGTATATGAGGTTGTAAGATATTGTTACCTCATGGATAACAATTTTCAAAATGGTTAATACAGAAAAGACTCCGGGCGATTTTGCCAGTTTTTCGTGGGGATTTATTATATTGTTTTGTCAATTAATATATGAAGTCATGGAGAGTTAACTGGATTTCTAACTAGGATCCCTGCGATTCAGCATCGTGAAAGCTTTTTACATAGATTTAACGAGGGTAAGAACAAACGCATTTTTCTCCGTATAAGAGGTTGTAAGATATTATTGACCTTCATAGGGATAATAATAGCAATTAATAGAAATTGTGTTATCCCTGTGAAGGGTAATAATATCTTACATCCTCATATACGGAGAAAATGCCTTCTTGTCCTTGTTTGTCTAGTAGGTTAAGACACCGCGGGCTCAACGCGGGGACCCTGGTTCGAATCCAGAATGTGGACGGCGCCTCTTTTTCTCCAAAAACAATAAAGCTCTAGTTTGAGCTAAATATACGTGGGTGGCAAAAATTATTGTATAATAATAGGAGATTATATAAATATTTTTCCTCAATCACTCAGTATGTTTTTCCAAGACATTTGAAATTATTGTAAGTTGTCTTTGAATCCTATTAAATTTATATGAATATTGTAGTTATCTAACTTGGCACAACAATTGCATATCAGTTGCTCTGCTAAAATATACTTAGGAATTTTTATTAACAGCTTTGTAAGCACATAATTGAAATAAAACTTTACGTTCCGGTACCGAAGCCTTCTCCAGTTTTCTTTTTTTTTCTTTTAGTAAAATTCTGCCTTGCTTTTCAAATAATCATATTAAAGATGTAATCAAAGTGTGAAGGAAACAGCGGATTATGATAATAGGACAATCCTATTGAAATTTACATAAAAGCTATTGTCCTCTAACTGTATTGACCTTCACGTTATTCGTCTTCTATTACAATGCCATATTCTTCCTAAACTGGTCGTGCACAGAGTTTCAAAATGGGAGAGGCGTGATGGATTTTTTTTTTTTCTCATACGAAAATCGTAATAATATTATCCAAATAAGGAACTTAAATACCCAACCCCCCTCGTGTGCACGGTTGAAGGTCACTAAACTAAGGATTCAGTAAAAAAAAACAAGTTTTCTACAATAATATGCTATATGAAACATTTTCAAAGTAAAATGTAAAGGTAACTTTTACATTCACTCTCAAATTCATACGAAATTTTGAAGTTAATAAAAAAATATATTGGCAATGCATATACTATTATCTCAAAAACGATATAAAAAATTAAAATGAAATATTAGGCGAGCAAGTTAAAGACAAGATAAGATCAAATTCAGAAAAAAAAAGCAGTAAACGTAATTTTAGAAGTTACAAAGATTGAATATTTTATAGTCTTGTACAAATTGTCTTGTAAATTAATTTTATTACTTTTTAATCTCAGATATATCTGATGATTATAGCCTCTTATTAGACAAATGATGACACATTCTTCTATGCTTTTAAAGGTGAACTGGATAATGATACGATCATTATGATGAGTACCCCTCGCTGCGGAGTTAAAGATATAGTAGGCCATGGAGCTTTGGCTAGAAGAAAACGCTATGCGCATCAAGGTAATTTAATTGAAACGTTAAATATATATTATATATATATATATGTGTGTGTGTGTGGATTTTTTAGATACAAACAGAAAAATGCAAATTTATAGTAAATTTTCTCTCTTTAATATTTTATAACTAATTATTGGCAGGAACGGATAAAAAATATATTTGAAGATTTTAAAATTTGCCAATGTAGCCTCTGATGTTAACCAATCTGCAGATTTCTATTCTGTGGACATCAACGTAGAGTTCTCGAAATTATTGGCGGGGGGAGCCCAAGCATATAAGAGTATTATGTGCATTTATACTTTACGGTGTATGTAAAATTGCAATTTATTTCAAATAATTTGGGGAAACTCTACGCCCATGTCTGTGGAAACGCAACTGATCGTTCATCAGTTTCTTAAATACAATTCGTCACCCTTTTGAGCCTCGTGGTTCTTATCTGAATGTCTGCAGATAATCGGAAATTGACTGTATCTCGGAAAATTCCCACAGAACATTAAAATGCGACTAAAATATGAAATTCTATTAATTTCCTTTACCCATAGGGTGTTGAAGGAAACTTATAAGAGCGCGGAACGAAAAAAGTAAACTAAATCAGTTAAAAAATAAATGGACTCTCCGTCAGAGAGATAAAAAGAGCATTTAGTGAAATTGTCGATATCAATTTCGTGGTGCCGTTGAACTAATTGCTAAATGAAATGTACAAACCACAAAGAGATCCATTTGAACTTATTTATTTCATAAAAACATTAAAAGTTTACTTTGCGACTAACGTGATATATGTTCTCACAACATTCCAGAATGATCATCTTAAAGCGCACTGCTCGGGTTCTATCGCTCCTATGATGAATGAGCGTGTAAGTGCTGATAGAGGAGATCTTACATTTCGATAGTGACGTCGACAGGGAAACCTCTAATTGGTTAGGGCGTCATGTTGCTTAGCGTATCATCGTATTACTCTAGTCTCCCTTTTTTTCATGGCATCATTGACATTTTAATTATCGACATTAATTATTGACGTTAATTATATACGTTTTAATTATTGACATTTTGTATTATCGATGTTAGGAAGGCTGCTGCAAGTCTAATGTACACTGGCGTATGTAGGGGGTATTGATGGGGGTTGTAACTCCATTAAGCCTATAACTCCCCATTGCGAACTTTCTGCGTACGCCTATGTTAATATGGGTACATTTTTTAAAAAGAAATGTGAGCGAAATATGCAGACCGAAGAGCCTAAAAACATTGAAGAGGGAGAACGCGTTGATGAAAATAATAAGCTAAAAATATAAATGGTGACAATGAATTTTCAGCTGAAGATAATGAAAATAAAGTAGCAGTTACAATAAAAGAGTTGAAAGTAGAAATACTGAAGTTTTAATTATTTTGATCCTACGTTATGAACTACTAAACTTACAAATTCTATGCGTAATCTAGTAATAGTGCAAGAGTCTGTATTATCTCAAGGTCCAGATCATTGGTTTTATACTAAATAATTTTGGCACCTACGTTTAGACTCAATCAGAGCTTTTTTAGTATAGAAGGGAAAGAGACATCGTCTCCGACATAGATTCGAACTAGAGCCTCTCCGTTGAGTGCCTTAACCGCTAGGCCATCGAGGGAAGGAACGAAGCTTTTTTGATCTGTATATAAGGTTGCAAGGTATTATTACCCGTCTCAGAACTAACACAATCGTCAAATAATGATCAACACACAAAGCCCTGAGAAGAGTAATGATATTAGAATGCTTTCAAGTATTACGTAAGCGTCTTGGTGGGGGTGGGGGAATTGTCGTTGGTCTTATTTTCCTATGTTAGCCAATGTTAATTTTTGCTTACTGGGGTGGGGGGGGTTGAATGGCCAAAATATTGCTTACGTAATACTTGAACACTTCCTTATCAGTTTCCCCTGAATAACGAAAAAATAATGATTTTTATCATAAAATACTGTGTACCAAATGGAGAAATATCCCAAACGTGTTTGTTGCTGTATTTCGAAACAGTAGGCAAAGGTTTTCGGTTGTATTAAAAATTGTTAAACCCTTTAAATTCTTTAAAATTAAGTTCAGAAGGAACTAACAATTGTAAACACGTGAGTGAATATTTAAAGTCACATGAGTTATCCACAAATAGTTGTAAAATGTGAGAAATGTAGCTACTGGTAGCACTCAAAAAGCATGTAATTGATAAACAGTGGCAAAAACAAGTAATTTAAGAACGAAATTATTGAAGGGCAGTTCCTGAAAGGTTAATGTTTGTTGACCTATTTCTATCAGAAAATAATTTGGGTTTTTGAGGAAGGTATGATATGATAGGCTTATGAGCAATAATAATGGTAATTTCCTTAGTTGGGTTAAATTTTTAAGGCGATATTATCCTATTATAATGCAGCATATAAAAAAGTACGAAATCAAGAAACATGCAATCACTATTGTGGAAAAGATATTCAAAATGAGTTGATTATTTTGCTTAATGAGATAATAAAGGTGATTATTATTTACAGAGCTAGGCATGCTACATAGTGTTCAGAGATATGTGAACCAGATATAACTCACATCGGTCAATTATCTAAAGTACAATAACCCGACTTGTAGAATTAAACGACATGTCGGCAAAAGCAATTTTTTTGACATATCATGAGGCTCCTATCCTGACCGGAGAAAATGAACAAATAATCTTGATATGAAAAACTGTTGTAGCCTCGGCTACACTAATGTTTCGAATATGGTCGGAAAACATATGATTTTGGTGGTGCAGTCGCAAAACGTTCGCCTCGTGGGCTGGTATCACTGGTTCAACTCCTACCTGTGTCAAAGAAGGAAGGTTTATTGATAGACACTGCTTACCTTAGTTCGGGGATTGGTTCTCTAGGTCTTCCGAGGTTCGATATTCGGAAATCCATAGATCCCGGCACAACACGACCCTTGCAGTCCTTGCGCCGTAAAATTCACAAAAAGTTTTTTTAACATATGTCACTATCGTTTCTAAATTGCTAGAGAGTCAGCAAAGTCACTATCAATGTCTGTATATCTTGAGTTTCCATTTAATCAATCGGACAGAGCGCAATTAAAAAAGTTAGTTTGGCTGGAGTTCTTAATAATTTTGCTGTAGCTAAAGACGGAAAGCAATTATTTAGAATATATATTATAATCCAATTTTATAAAGCAAAACAAATTGTTTATTTATTAAAGAAATGGGAAAGTAGCGCCAAAAAATAGTTTCGCCGGTATCCTACTGTATTTACTGTTATGCTGGCTCAAACGTAAGTATTGTTATAAATAATCCACTTACAACACAAATCTTGTTTTCGTTTATTTGTTTGTTTGAATTTTTATGGCGCAAGAGCATCTGGGCTATACTGCGCCACAAACCTTGTTTTCAATTTTTCTTATTTACTGTATTGAATATCCTTATGTAAATCCGAGTGGTTCAAGGGACTATAAAATTTCCTTGAAAACGTAATATATGTGAACGTAGCTCTATATTTTGCAAAAAATATATATATATATACAATAAATTTTAGAAAATAAACAATATACAATTAATAAAGTTGACACCCACGTTTTTAGCTCACACTAGAGCTTTTTTGGTATAGGAAAAAAAAGAGAGACGTCGTTCCCGTCCTGGAGTCGAATCAGGGTCCCTCGTTGAGCCCGGAGTGCCTTGACCGCTAGACCAACGAGGACAGGAACAACGCTCTCTTTCTCCGTATATAAGGATGTAAGATATTATTACCCTTCTCAGGGTTAATGTTATGTCAGGGCTCATGTTGCCCCTGAGAGGGATAATAATAGTTTACATAAAAAATACAAAATACCAGATTTTTCTGAAACTTATAAATTAGTTTTCAACAAAGATTATTTTAGCTTCAATTGGCAAACTTTCATTTTCTGTAGCGTATACATTTTTATGCAAATTGAATGTCTCTTTTTGTCAGGAAGCAAGTGGAAGGTAAATCGCCTGACATATCGCGTTAGCAGATATCCATCCAGACTGAAGGACAGGCAAAAGGTGGACAAAGAAATTGCCCGAGCCTTCAAGGTAAAGCAGCCAATGACCATTGAATAACTTCGTAAATATGCAACGTCATAATGATAAATGTATTCGATATTGTTCCCAAAAGAACTTTTTCTTTACTCTTTCCTTTGTTTACATCTAATATTGATAACCAAAGAGTCATGCATATTTGCACGATAAAGTAATGCCTTGAAAAAGTAATTACTACTCTCTTTTGTTTGCAAGATTGAAGTAATTTGTTTCATTAACTAAAGTTAAAATTTTTATCAACTCATCTTCTATTTTTTTTTTTTTTTTTCAAATGAATTTCTCGAGATCAAAAATGCCAAACCACGATATGAATTTATTTTATCAGGTATATTTTAATTTGACCTTAATGTATCCACGTTACAAAA
>QLNU02015003.1:170009610-170027732 GCA_006491805.2 Dysdera silvatica
TAAAGTCTATGTCATCAAAGGTATAGAAGTTGAGTTACTCAGTGCCAGTTGCTCTGAACCTATTGATGACATCATACAAAGTTGCTGCTTTCATGAACGCTATACCGAATAATTTTGCAATATCTTTTAAGCGAAGAGTCTAACCTGGATGACTTACAAAAAAAAACCAGAACAAGTATGACCATAAGCTGTTTTAAGTGGATCGTAGATAGAAATGTCCAAAGACTGGATTTTATGGCCTGTGTGTGGTGGAACTCTAACATTGTTACATGGCTTTTTCGATATAAGTTGATAGCCTCCAATGTTACATGTGACGAATAGTTATCTATAGGAAGAAGTAAAAGGCCTCACCTGTGTAAGGAAATGCTCTGAAAGTTTAATAAAACTTTAAGATTTCATCCTTCCAGATTTGTGGCCGACTTCAACCGAGCCTGGAGGTGCACTTTCAAGATATGCTGACTGTATTCTTTCTCTGGGGTAAATGAAAAATGGAGGTAGAAAGTGGCCAGTAGCTCTGACGCAGCAAGCAACGGTGTTTTTGTGGGAAAGGGTGAAGCATCCCGTTTCATCCATTTTGTAGACTTGGTGTGGCTGATAGTTATGCTTCCCTCGTAGGTCTTTGTAAACGTTGAACAAAATTTCTACATTTAGCTTGTTAAATGCCATTAGTCGTGCTACAGATGTGACCTCTAGTTTTTGGAATGAAAAGTTACACTTTTTCATGAAAACTTCTATAAAATCTTTGCCGGCTTCTCTTTTTGCCTTGTTAAATCTATGCGAAATTTTATGTGCTTCTGCAAAACCATAGACTAATCTTGCAAAGTTTGCTTTTGTGAAGTCAAAGGCTCTTTTATCTAACTCCCGTACACGCATTCTTCTAGCTTAAGTTTCTGTTCGTCTGAGGATGTACAGTAGGAGCTTTTTAATCCGGCACGGTCGGGACTACGACCGTGCCGGATTAGCGATTTTACCGGATTATCAAACGTCAATATGGTTTTAACGGGAATACCAAAGAAAAATTAATACGGTGCAGTGATATTTAAAACAAGTTGCAATAAGCTTCTCTGTGGCAAGAAAGAATACACATGAACGTCACTGTTTAAAAAAGTCTCTGATAACATGTTGCCTTTGTGATTCGGATCTTTCCTTCAAAACATCGTTACAGATTATACACAACTTTATGAGTTCTGAAGAGTTATAGCTTTTATTGGATTCGGCAAATTTTATAAATGCATTTACTGCATAGGTGTACGCAGAAAGTTCATAAGGGGGGTTATAGGCTCAATACGGGAGTTACTAAGTTACAACTCACATATTCCTACGTTAAATATACCAAATTTTTTTGCAATGAGGGGGTTACAGTCACTACCAACACCCCCCTGCGTTCGTCAGTGATTTAATGCATCAGAAACCTGTTTCTACGAGACTTAAGCTTTATTTGCCATGTCTTCTTCATACGACCTGGTGGTCAAAGTCAACAAACACTCGAATCCACCCAGAAAAAAAAACCGAACGTGAGCAGCTCAATCGGTTCCTGATTATGGAATGTGCCAAACCAAAGAATGCCAGATTAAAGAGCTTCTACTGTACTTTTAAATCGTCCTGCATTTTTAGGTAGGTAGCTCCTAAGAAACGGGGAATAAGTTTATAGTTAAACAAAAATGAAAATAAATTAATTCAATAGTTTGATAATATTTAAGATTTAAAGAACGGAACACTCTTCAATATGCAGAGTGTGTGTGCGGGGGTGAAATTAATATATAATATTTTTCGGTACACCCACGATTTTGGAGTTCAACTGTGGATCCTAATATTATTTATGTTTAATTAAACATAAATAATATTAGAGTTCACTTGAACTCTAAAATCGTGGGTGTGCCGAAAATTATTTTATTAATTTAAGATTTAGTCTTGATCTAAGATAGGTTTATAAAAAATTTAAATTAAATTTACTTTAGATAAAAGTAGGCTGGAAGAAAATCGACATGTTGTTTAAGAATCATTCAGTGAGAAACAATGATAACTACAGAAATTAGGTTATCCCTATTCAATCAATAACAAAGCAAATCAGATGTCACAAAATAAATCTTTGTAGTCCTACTTACCTTTCCTTGACATTTTTAGACGTACCGTCTTAGAGTTGTCTCAGGAATTCCGAATTGCTTGACTGTAGGATTCGTAGAAACTCCACTTCAAACTTGCCTCATCGTCTCTTTCATAGCATCTTCACACAAATTTTGTTGCTTAATCGTTCTGTTGCACTGTTTTACTACCTATGAAATGAACGAAAGTATTCATAATCTGTTTATTAGCCTACTTATTTTGAAAGAAAAAAGTTTTATAAATTTCGGGTAAGATGAATTCGCCATTTTGCCCGCACTACATGTTCGTCATCATACCCAACAGAGTCATCTCTGTCACATGACTTCAAATAAAAGCATCAATAAATTTATCAAAAAGAAACTATTTTACCATGGTTTACCAAGAATTTGAACTTACTGATAAAGCAATTGACTTTCCTGAACATTATTTTAATGTCATTTTAAAACTTATTTTAAACACGTGAAAATTTTTAACAAAACGCACCTGTAGCTTCTTTGCTCCGTGTCATCAAAACAGTGCGGCCAATTCTTCTCACATTCACGATGGACGCTTTGGGGGATATTATGAATATCTTACTTGCTCCTGAGAGTTGCCGTTTGCAGAGTTTCAGAGAAACCTTGCTTTCCTCATCTACCCGCTTTGTCAACTTACCCGAACTTTCCCTACCATAAATTTGAAATGGAATAGCGTCATTTTAATTTATGTAAACTTTCGTAAAGTCTTTCTTTCACTTTTCAGGAACAAATATGTTTCAAGTTGCAGCTCACGAATTTGGTCATTCACTGGGGTTAGCTCATTCTGACGACAAGAAGGCTCTCATGGCTCCATATTATAGAGGCTACCAATCATCTTTCAAATTACAGCATGATGATATCCGTGGTATACAAAGTCTGTATGGTGAGTAGCACCCAGCGAAATTTCCAATAAGCGACAAGTTACAACTTACAGAGACAAAATTCTAGTCAAAAGGGAGGAAGATACTGAAATATATTATAGCTATCTTAATATTATCAGAAGCTACTGTGAAGCTCGTATAACAAATTGTGGTTTGCTTTAGAACTATAATGCAACTCTTCACATGGAGCTAGTCCCAACACATATACTACATATGCGTTATTTTAATCGTCGACTGCACAAAAAATCGTCAAAGGAAAAGATAACGTTCTCTAGAAAAAACAGGGTTCTAGGGTAAAGCCATGGTATTTTGGGACATGAGTGATAAATTTTAAAATTTAAAAAACCAGAGTGTTTTATGTATCATATTAAAGCTAATAAACCACATCGTTATAATCTTACATATTTTTGCAAAATAATATAGTGTATCGTTTAATTAACGGTACCAAATTTGAAAAAACATTGAATAGTCCCGTTACGGAAGGACATTATTCTGTCCTTCCGTAACGCCACATATTTTTGAATGTGTAATTTTTTTTTTATACTGCAGGAAAATTTTCATACCATTTCAGTTAAAAGTAGTATTAGGCCGTTTTCTTAAAATGACTTACGAAAAACATTTCAGTTTAATATTTTGAAAGTGTAGAAAACATTAACCATGAATTCCATCCTTCCGTAATGTTTTGAATACCGTGTCTTTACCCTCTACTAATATACGATAGATTTATTGCATATTTTGCCCCCCCCCCCCGCTAAATAATATCCAGAGCCGTATATTATACACGTTTCGCCTACATCTGTTAACCTCATTGTTGGATTCAACCAATTATTATGCGGGTTACATTTATAAAAGTCTTTCGTGTTCTGTTTAAAAATAAATATTTAGCATCTGCACATGGAAAAGCAGGTTATAATAACCTGGCCAATTTATTGGATAATTTAACTTCAAAAGCAAATACACATGCCCAAATCTTTTTCACAGCGACTCTGGTTTCGTGGCTAATTTCCACTGATTTAAATATTGTAATCCTCGAAAAATTCGTCTCATTAAATACCAGTAATTTATGCTAAAAGGTAAATATAGTAAAAAATTTCACCTGTTCACCTAGTCGTTTCCTTTGCTTCATAGAAAGCAATAGCCTGCCCCTGTTGAAGCAGAGTGACATCTTTCAGTTGACGACGAAAAACGTCTTCAGACATAGTTGCTTAAACAATAATGCTACACAGCGTATCAGTTGAAATTAAATAATTTATTTTCAGCAGAAACATACAAATAACTTCAATACTAATCAAATCATTGACTCTCAAACGTTTCCATATTTGAATTCAAACAGCGACAGTTTTGAAAGGCAGTATACAAATATAAACCAGAAGCATAGAAAGATGCTTTACTTCTAGTTTTGTTTTATAAATCAAACTTTTGGTGTTCTGACGCAGGGCCGGATAATCGCATAGACAAACAAGACAAATTAAATAAAATAAAACACATTAACACAGTTTAAACTGTGTTAATGTGTTTTATTTTATTTAATATTTTGCGCAGTGTGTCGTTTCATCTTTACTATAAACAAGACAAATGTTTAGGGCCCGCTATTTTAGAGGGGCCCGGCGCAGTGAAGACACAACGCTACTTCAAAATCGTTGTCAACTGGTCCTTATTACTAGGGTGGTTATTTTATTGTGGCCCGAATTTCCGGGAATTTTAGAGGTTTTTTTTGTTTTTTTTTATGTACGTTGCATGCAGATATGTTAAGTGTACCAATTTTATTTTCAAAGTTTAAAATTGAAGTCCCAGAAAGGATTTCGCGAGCAATTTTATTGGTCTCAAGGTTCTTCATTATTTTCCGGTCCTGCTATAATTGCACAAACTTAATATACACAACAAGAGGTCAACAACAAAATTTGTCTTGGACCCCAGGAAACCTTAATCCGACCCTTTTCTGGCGTATATGAAAGTTACTTCATGTTTGTACATTGCGATATATTTGAAGCATCAAGTACGCTGCTTTGTTTCTTACATTTTGCTCGTTGATATTATATTAGAGTAATATATATATATATATATCATCATCATCATATTCAACCATTATCTATCCACTGCTGGATGAAGGTCTCTCCAAATGCTTTCCACACAAGTCTATCCTGAGCAATTCGCTTCCACGTCACCCCAACCTGTTTTCTTATTTCATCCACCCATCTAGTTTGAGGACGTTTTCTAGGTCTTCGGTGGTCTCTTGGAATCCAGTTCAGAATTTCTGTTGTCCATCGTTGATCAGTTCTTCTTGCAATATGCCCAGCCCATCGCCATTTCAGCCCTTTTACTTTAACAATGATGTCCTCTACTCTAGTTTGCTCTCTCACCCAAGTGTTTCTTTTTCGATCTCTCCTAGTTATTCCAAGCATGCACCTCTCCATGCTCCTTTGCGTTGTCTGTAACTTTCGTATTGCTCCAACTGTTAGACTCCATGTCTCTGATCCATAAGAGAGGACTGGCAATACACACTGGTTGAAGACCTTTCTTTTTAGACACAAAGGCAATTTCCCCTTCAGGATAAAACTGTTTCTTCCAAATGCACTCCAGCCAAGTTTAATACGTCTGTTGAGTTCTTTCATAATGTTGCCATCCATTGAAATCAGCTGGCCAAGGTAAATATATGAATCAGCAATTTCTAGCTCAATGTTGTCAACTTGTATTTTTGTTTCCTCTACAAAATTATTGAACATGATCTTAGTTTTTTGTAGGTTCATCTTGAGTCCAACTTCTTTACTTCTAGTTGAGAGCTCCTGTACCATGTCTTGGAGTTCTGATGGGTTCGTTGAAAAAATAACAATGTCATCAGCAAACCGCAAATGATTTAAATATTCACCATTTATTTTTATTCCCTTGTTATTCCAATTTATCAGCTGAAAAATCATCTGTAAAGCTGAAGTAAAAAGTTTTGGAGAAATGGTATCTCCCTGCCTCACCCCTTTGCCAAGTTTGATAGTTTTGGTATCTTTATGTAACCGAAATTTTGCACTTGCATTTTTATACACACGTTTCACCATGTCAATGTACACATCCTCAATGTCTGTTGATCTTAAAGAGTTGATGACTGCTGATGTTTTAATAGAGTCAAAGGCCTTCTCATAGTCAATAAATGCAACACACAATGGAAGTTCATATTCATGTGTTCTTTCAATTAATTCTCTTAATACTTGAATATGGTCCACTGTACTGAATCCACTTCGAAATCCAGCTTGTTCTCTTGGTTGAGCTGCATCTAATTTTTTCTGCAGGCGATGTGTTAGCACTTTTGTGAAGATTTTATAAATAGCAGGTAACAAGCTAATTGGTCGGTAATTTTTCAAATCCTCTTTATCACCTTTTTTATGCAAAAGAATTACTGTTGCAGAATCCCATTGGTTTGGTATGT
This sequence comes from Dysdera silvatica, assembly GCA_006491805.2. NCBI lineage: Eukaryota > Metazoa > Arthropoda > Arachnida > Araneae > Dysderidae > Dysdera > Dysdera silvatica. The sequence continues at coordinate 170,016,024 of QLNU02015003.1, forward strand.
TACCACTGTTGAGGCATTTGGTAAAGAATTTTGCGAGTATGTCTTCTACATGTTCTCCAGCTTCTTTTAAGATATCTAATGTAATGCCATCATCGCCAGGGGATCTTCCTTTCTTCATACTTTTTATTGCAAATGCTACTTCTTCTTTTAAGATTTTAGGAGCTGTTCCTTCGACTATCTCAGAGTCTTCGTTTAATCCACTGTTTCCCTCATACAGCTTTCTGTATGTATATATATATAACCTTCTTATTAATATAATTCTATATAGGAACAGGAGACAATGCTTCTTCCCCTCCAAGCACAGGATCTGAAGAAGATAATTCTGGACCTCCAACAGACACAAGCGACGCCCCTGATTTATGTCAAGATGCAGTTATAGACACAGTAACTCGAACCCAAAACGGTAGCACCTACGTGTTTAAAGGTAATTAAATATGATATATTATTTTATACTTTTAAACGGGATTTGGAAAATTAAACTAGATAAAATAATAATGGCATTTAACCAATATTTGCATAATTTCTCATAGAATTTGAAGCACGTTGAAAAATGTGCATTAAATAAAAATATGAACATATTTTATTAAACATTATATTAAATTAAACGCTAATTTTGGGGATGAAATGAATATAAGAAGATGCAGTAAATAGTACCAATAACTTCGTCAGAGTTTGAAGTATTTTCTGATTACTGTCTATCCTAATCAAAACGTAAATCGTAAGTTTTAAACTTACATGTTTAGATCAAGCCCCTAAAATGAAATCATTACTTGTGTAGAAGTGCTTAAAATTTGTTTCCATTCATAGGCGTGCTTAATAACGAATAAGCTTATCATAAACGGTGTGATAGAGTCCAGAAATAACGACATTTTGGTAACAATTTACTTTCAAGAAAAATAATTCGACAAACAAAAATTTTTTCAACTCCATAACGGGGATTTTCTTATTTCCAAAATTTTCAAACTCGCTTTAATTCCAGCAGTTGTGTTTAGCATCCCCAGCGCAATTTATTAGCAATTATCTTTTCAATTATAACATTTTCAGCTATGGAATAAAATTAATAAGTTAATCAACAAAAAAGAATAATAATAGATCCATTCTCTTAAATTAAACCGTCTTATATCGTAATTCTTGGATTTTTCTTTCCTCGAATATATTTTTATGAATAATGGCATTTTAATACATTTTATTTATTAAAAATCAATTTGTTTGAATGTCGTATGCTGTTTAAAGCTTGGAAAAAAAATTATACATTCTCCATACAAGAACTTAGCACTATGTATGTACCACCAATTTTTATATTTGAACAATGAGTAGCAAACGAATAGGGCAAGACGCACTAGCGGATCTAAGGAGGGTAATGAGGCTATAGCCCTCCTCCCTTTGAGTCGGGATTATATCATGGAAAATGAAAGAAAAAGTCCGGCGCAGCATGACCACTGTAGTCTTTGAGCCGTAAAACTAAAAAGCTAAACAAAAGCAAAAGAAATAAAAAGTACCGGACACTTGGCTAAAGTTAGGAATCAGAAACAAATCGTTCACCCTTGAAAGATTTCTGGATCCGCCCTTGGCAAGACCAAGGCTAAATATCTCATGATCCTATTTAAGTATTACGGTATGTTTAATATTAGAAAGCAAAGTACAGTAAAACCTCCCTAAAGCGACCACCTCATATTCCGTGGAAAGTGGTCGCTCAGAGAGGTGGTCTCTGAGCGGAGATGAATTTAGAATTGAGTCTAGGGGGGGGGGGGAATCCGTTTCCCAAAAAATGATTATTAAGGGTGGTGGTCGCTGAATAAAGGTAGTTGTTACGAGAGGTTTACTATATATAGCACATCTAATACCAAATAACATTAAATTGAAATAAAAAAATTGTTAACAAACATGTATATTAGGAAATTATCATAGTTAAGTGAAAAGATATTTCTGGTGCAATTAAATTAAGAAATAAAAGTATTTAAAATTTGGAGGTCTAAGTTTTTTTTTTTTACAATTTAAAATGCGATCCATCATAAATTTTTAACACCAAATTAAGTATCTCTTTATGTTGGTATCAGTTTCCTTTTTACATTAATTATACCGTTCTGGATTTATTTGTCTTTATCCTTTGCATACTGCAAACAAACAATTAAAATTCGCAACTCTAGTGTCATATCTTTATTTGCTTTCAGGCAAAAATATCTTTTCGCTCCCATCCCCTTCCCATACATTTTGTTTCAGTATTATTGAGAAATTCATCAAGTTTGATATTTTACAATAATATTCTTACATTATCTGTTGGCTAAAGAGTTTGGCAAAAAAAAAATGCACTTCTCAGAAAGCGTGGACTCGAAGGAAGCCATAAAGTACTTAGGCATAATATACACTAACATATTTTACAGAAGCAAAGTATTTATAACAACTATTCATTCCTCTTTTTCCAGGGGATTTCTATTGGAAAATCTTATCAGACGGGATTGCAGACGGCTATCCAAGAAGAATTTCCACTGATTGGGATGGTTTGGAAGGTGATCTTGATGCGTCATTGACATGGTCGAATGGGAAGACATTTTTCTTTAAAGTAAGTACTTTAGCAGAGAAAATTTTGTGCAATCCATAAAATATATGTGTTGATAGTCATCATTAAAGTATGTTTGACAAATCACATGCAGAGACATAGTGGAGGAAACTGAAATAAAATCAACCAGTATATCCCTGCGAACATTTATAGAAATTTTTACACACAAAAGAAAAAGGTGGAAAAATCACAACACCAGCAGATACATGAAGTAAAAGGCTACATTTAATTTAGTCAATTTGTCGTATGTCCTAAGATTTCAAGGGCTATATTCAGGAAATAATTTGCTAGCTGTAATAGAGTAACTGTTTCGATCATTTGCCATGTTCCAGAAATTTTCTAATTATTTTCGGTTTGCCGTTAAATAAAGAAGATCGAAAGTCACTACTTTATTGAAATAAGATTTACTTAAACTAAAAATTTAAAAAGCGATAAAAAAATTATATGAAAAAAATTCAAAAACATTATGACTTACTCCATATTTCTAAAAGCTCTTTGCGAATTTTCAGCTTGGGGCCTCAATGGGATAATAGTTTTTAAAAATATTTTATAGGTGCATTCATGCAATATTATGCTATATGTGGGGTAAAATTCTAACATGTAGAGATAATATCCCAAATAAATCCCTTTTAAAGATATTTTTCTCAATAATTGCATGAATGCACCTATAAAATATTTTTAAAAACTCCGATACCATTGAGGTCCCAAGTGAAATTTTGCAGAGAGCTTTTAAAAATATAGAGTAAGTCATATAATTGTTTTTTCATATTTTTTTTTATTATTTTCTAATTTTTTAAATTCATTTGAAAATTCAAAAATAACCCGTTATGTTTCATATCATATTAAAGTCCATGAGATGTTGAAGAGAACGATATTTTTGTTTTTGATATATCTCAATTCTGGGACGAGATTTTTAGGTTTAAATGCACAGTCAGGTAATGCCAAAATTCCCCATTTTTTGCAATTTAAAACCACCATAACTAGAAAATGGGATGAGATAAAAAATTCAAATTTTAGATTTAAACTAAGTTTAGGCCATTAAACAAGCGCATATAAGTTTAAGAAAATTGAAAAACATGAGGCAAAAAATTTACTCAAAATTATGTCACTCGAGATGAAATGACCCCATGCGGTCTACTTTGTACCAACAATCTAAAATAGCAGTTTTTAGATCATTTACAGACAGAGGCGAAGCCAGAGGGATGTTTTGTGGGTTGTAACCCCCCATTGCAATGAAATTTTGTATATTTAACATAGGAATATATGAGTTGTAGCTCTGTAACCCTTCCATTAAGCCTATAACACCACCTTATGAACTTTCTGCCTACGCCACTGTTTACAGAGCTGTACTCCGCTTACCTTGCAAATACATCAATTGCGACATCATTCTTCACAAACTTCGATAAGTTTTAGACTCATGTTATGTAGTGGCCATGACAGCACATGAACGTATTGAGATTAAACCAGTACACGCAGCAAATTGTGAGGGGCATTGTCCTGTTGAAACATTCAAATTGACGTATATTTTGGGATCTTTGATTTAAAAATATTCTTTCATTAAAGCAGTTTTTGATACTTCTCAGTATGCAATTTCTGACTCAACAAACACCAAAACTTTGTAGTGCCTTTAAAACAGAAGGCATCCATATCAACATCGAACGTCCACAGAACTTGACGTTTCGTCTCATGTTCCTTTCTATCTTCAGACCTTTCCCACCCGAGTTGCAATTTCTGTCCATTGGTCTGCTAATTCATATGATCCTGGGCCCGTTACATATGAATGGATCTATGAGTTTTAGTAAGAGTTGATTTCACAGCAAATTTAACTTATTTAACACGATTTCTGTTACGTAGATATAGCCATGTAGTTCATGAGGACAGCAAATTCGAACACCATTCAAATGCTCTGATATCATGACTTATTTTTGATTACTTCCTTCACGATATGTCATCGATCTCAAAAAGTGATGATCCCTTTGAGTCTTATTTTCAAGGAGTATTTTTATCATTTGCTTAAACAATTAGAAATTATACACCTTGGCCTTCTAATTAACTTTAAAATTTGTCCAACTGATTTTTGAAAAGCTCTCAAAACTTGAAATGAGACACTTTTCACATGTACGTAAGTTTTTGTACAAGCCACTGAGGTTTAATGAAATCAGTACTCTTCGGATTGCAAATTTGCTGACGAAAGAAACACTTTTACAGAATTTTTTCTTAAAATTAAAGTACATATTTTTAAAACCATATCACATCTTCTGAAGACCTATACTTTTTATTAAATTGTTTACTATTCGTTTAATCTTCATAAATGTAAGAATGGTTCAGCCTGGAAATCAAATTTAAATTTGATTTCCAGGCAAATTTTCTGGTGTCCCAAAAATTTGAAACGCCCCTCGCATACACCAAATAATATATTTGCAGAAAAAGAGAAAGACATGCATATATTTTATTATATCATGAAACTCGCTCAAATAGCAGCTAAAATTCATAAATGTAAACATATATAAATTGAAAAATCAGATATAAACATGAGAGAAGAAGAAGAAAAGAGCACAAAACCATCACAATCTGAACTCGGGACCGTTTCATTACATGTAGGATGCTCTACAATAATTGAGCTACGGTCTAAGCACGATTTTTATCTCATTGCAGTTTATATAGACACAAATATAAGGGAAAACATTTATATTTATTTACAAAAACGTATTATAATTGTTGGTATATATTCTACAATTGCAGTGCACTGTATTCCGATCGCTTCCAATTCCCTTTTATGCATGCATGCATAGACGTAGCCAGCGGAAGGTTTTGGGGGTTGTAACCCCATCGCAATGAAATTTTGTATATTTAACATAGGAATATATGAGTTGTAGCTCTGTAACCCCTCCCATTAAGCCTATAATCCCTCCCTTATGAACTTTCTGCCTACGCCACTGTGTGTATGTGTCTATACAAACCTTAATGAGAAAAAAGCAGATCATAGCTCAGTTGGTAGGGTACCCTACGTATAATGGGAAGGTATCAAGTTCAAGTTTCAGCAGTCTCTTCTTTTCTCGAATCCTTATATGGGATTTTTCAATTTATACGAGGGTTGGAACTTTAATAGTGGCAACTATTTGTTTACAGTTGATACAAAATAGATACATGTTACCAAGTTTTACTGTCCCTCAATGTAGTCACCTGCATAGTGCACAACCCGTTGCTATCGATCTGGAATTTGTACGATATCTTTACCAACGCCTGTTGTGTTGATAGTTGGAATGGACCGGTCTACTGCCTGAAGTTCATCTTTTCAATCATTCAATCAAGTCATAGTCACAAGGACTTGAGTCCTTGTGACTATGACTTGATTCCTAAGATGAAGGAACCACTTCGTGGCATTCGTTTCAGAACTGTTCCAGAGATTCTTCAGACAGTAGACCGGTCCATTCGAACTATCAACACAACAGGAGTTGCTAAAGGTAACCTACAACTTCCACATCGCTGGCAACGGGTTGTACACAATGCTAGTGACTACACTATAGGACAGAAAAACTTGGTAACATGCATCCATTTTGTGTCCACTGTAAACAAATAGTTGCCACTATTAAAGTTCCAACCCTCGTATATATATAAAAGTTTTCCTCGCCCATTCTTGGCGGAAACAGGCTTTGGGACGGGCAGAGCGCCATGTTCCCAAGCCTCTTTTTACATCACTTCTTAATGTGCCATGTCTAGAAACTTCCTGACAATGTGACACGTGTTTAGGATTGTGGCTTTTTGTATTTCAATGTAGGTGTTTGGGTCAATGTTGAGTATCTCCAAATTCGTCGCAAGCGTTTTTGGTACTATCCCTGTTGCTGAGATGACTAACGGGATGATGAGGATCTTTTCCATACCCCATATATCTCGTACTTCATGTCTGAGATCTTGGTACTTGGTGATTTTCGTTGTGTAGGTTGTCTGTATGTTATTGGTGTTGGGTACTGCTATGTCGATTAAGTACGTGGTCTTATTCGATTTATCGACGAGGGTTATGTCAGGACGGTTATGTGGGACTGTCTTGTCTGTTATGATTGCTCTATCCCAGTAAAGCTTGTGTGTTTCGTTCTCATGCACGGTCTCTGGCTCATATTTGTAGTACGGGCATTTTTCTGTCAGAAAGCCAGCATTCGCTGCCAATTTCTGGTGGACTATTTTCGCTACTTGATCGTGTCTATGTTTGTAGTCTGACTGCGCAAGGATCTTGCATCCTGCCATCACGTGTTGGATTGTCTCCGATGCCGCATGACAGTGTCTGCATTTGTCGCTTTCTATGTCTTTTCTCTGGATGAATTTCTGATTGTTCCTTGTTGCGATCACTTGGTCTTGGATGGCTAGCATGAATCCTTCTGTCTCTGGCTGGAGAGTGCCTTTGGCCAGCCAAGAATTTGATGCCTTTTTGTCAACGTGTGGTTGTTGCAGGTCATTGTAGTGCCTGCCATGTAATGGTTTTCCGGCCCAAGTTCTCAGTTTCTGTTCGTTGGCTGTTTCCAGGACACGCTCTTCGGTACTACACAGGTTTAGTGGCGTGTAATTTGCATCTGCTTGTATTATGGCTTGGATGAGTGGCGATCGGGGACTCTTCAACTGGAAGTATTGCCTCATGCTCTGGATCTGCTTGTCATGTAAGTCTTTGAGGTCCGCTTGTCCGCGTCCTCCTTCTTCCCGGGGTAGTGTTTGCCGTTCAATTGCCGTTGCAGGGTGTAGTTGTCCGGCTCTTCTCTGGATGGTTCTCATTTTCCGCTGGAGTTGTTCTAGTTCAGTGTTGGACCATTTGATGATCCCGAAGGAGTAGGTGAGCACTGGTACCGCATATGCGTTAATTGCTTGCGTGGTGTTCTTCCCGCTCAGTTTCGTCTTCACAATGCTTCTAAGTCTTTCTTGGAATGCTTGCGTGAGCTGGACTTTGACTTTCTTGTGCTCCTGCTGCCGTTTTTGCATTATCCCTAGGTATTTGTAGGTTTCGCCCTCGTCCAAGGTCTTCAGTAGTCTCCCGTCTTCGAGTTCGATGCCTGGTAAATCTTCTTTGCTATTCTTCTGTATTTTGCACTTATCGAGGCCGAATTCCATTCCTATGTCCTTGGAGAATGTCTCTGTTATACTGATGAGTTGTCGGAGTTGGGTGATTGTTGGCGCGTATAGCTTGATGTCATCTACGTACATGAGGTGGGAGACTTTATGTAGGTTTCTCTTGTCTTTCTTCAGCATGTATCCGTATTTACTTGTGTTCAGCATCCTTGACAAGGGGTTTAACGCCAAGCAGAACCACTGGGGGCTTAGTGCGTCTCCTTGAAAGATTCCGCGGCGGATGGGGATCTCGGCCGTTTCTATTTTACTGTCTGGCGTGTTTAGCTGTAACCGGGTTCTCCATTGTTTCATGCTGCTCTGTAGGAATCGGATGATTGAGGGATGCACTTTGTATATGCATATATACATTTACTTGTGTGAACGCCAAATACAATTTAAACGTGTTTTTTGATGTAATAAAATGGAATATAAATTTTGTATATATTTGCTCAATATTAATATATGCTTTTAAAGGGTGGAAGATATTGGAGGTTTACCAATAAACAGAAAGATCCAGGTTATCCCAAATTAATCAGGATTGGGTTTGAAGGAATCCCAGACATGCTTGATGCAGCAATAGTTTGGAGTGGAAACGGAAAAACCTACTTTTTTAAAGGTAAATATATTATTCATAATTTCAGAGGAGTTACAAAACATGCTTATTTAATTAAAATACGTTCAATTTTAATACTTTCTCCAAATCAAAATTAGTTGATTAAGTTTATTTAAATTCAACTTCAATGCGGTTCATTCACAAATGTAGAAATAAGTATAGTTTGTTCGCAAAAAGTAGTCTGATGGTACCGTTAGAATTAACGGGAACTGACGTCGGGAAATGACGTTCTCCCTTCTCCTGTAATTGGTTTGGCTGTTTGTGACGTCAGCTCTCATTATTTCTAACGGTACCGTCGGACTACTTTTCGTGAACGAACTATGCATGCTATGTGGAAATGTTTAAACGTGATGTGCCATGTAAGTAGGAAAATAATTTTATCACGGGAAAGAAAATGCAAAATTCACAGAAAATATCGTGAATTTTATGGAAATTTAAAAAGAAATCAGGAAAAAATGTAACACTCACGTTAAAAATTATCAGGTTTCCAAACAGGAATATAAATATTGCACTGCTAAATAAGCATTGGTGGTGTGACTGGTGCCGTTGCAATGGGCACCAAGCTAAGGAGGAGGGTGACAAAATGGCCTAATGACACCAAAATGCAGACAAGGCCAAATCCAATTTTATCATCAAAATGCTTATTCTTGAATAAGTTTCAATAGATCAAATTAATAATTGAAAATAATAAATATTTGGTGGCAGTGGGCACCAAATTTTGGGCTTGCATCGGACGTCACATGACCTAAATCTGTTTCTACCAGTAGGGTTGCCCTGTTTTCAGGTTCCAAGAATAACTGTGAATAATAGCGAACCCTATATTATTTTACATTTATATGTATATGCTTGTGGAAAAGTATAATTGATAAATTATGCATAATAAGACATTATTGGCCGTAAGTAATAACAATGTACATAATATATTTTGTTAGTGAAAAGGTAATATAAAATTTTGTCACCATCTACTGACATAAACAAAAAATTTTCAATTATTAATACACACTTAGTCCATATATACACACACACACCTTACTGTTCGTTACTATATGGAAAGTGAAGCCGTCATGTGAATGGCAATAATTGGCCCATGATTAAACCTCTACAACGGTGATGACAAACACCACATTTACATATGTGTGAGCTTGGGTTAACTGCAAGAATTTGGATATTTTTTAACTATTCAGGCCCGTATCTGAAAATTTAACCATTCTTTTGGCAAAGCCTTTGATTAAACCATTGTATGATCCATAGAAATATGGTGAGCATTTTTTACTTTTTTTTTAATTATTAATCCTATTCACCCATTAAAACTCTGTGGGACCAAACTTCACCCCCTTTGATGGTAAAATTGAAGCCATTTTGTCTGCCTTACACCAAGTAACCCTAAGACACAATAATTTTAAAAACGCTGTTATTCTGTCAGTCTCCATATCCGCAATCTAAAGCATCACCCCACTCAAACAACCAGACTCTCAAAGGATAATAAATTGCAGAATTAAATTAAACTTTCTTCAAATTAATCATAAAATTGTAACTCTACAATGGGTTCCGGCATATGGTGGCATACATGGCAACAAAATGGCCAATCTTTTAGTCAAGGAAGGAACAGTCATTTCACAATATTCTCCAAACACAATCCCTTATACCTCTATAAAGCAAATCGTAAAACGGACTCTAGACAAATTCTACCAAACCAAACAGACACAAGAAACCCGTGAAAAAACTTCGCAGAGCACCCTTCCCGACATTCCAACTTTCCCTTGTCGACATGCCGTTGCAACTTTTCATTCAGGGACTGGACATGACTGCCTAGCCCAACATCTACACAGATTTAAAATCATCACCAACCCAAACTGCACACTCTGTGGAAGCAACAAGGAGAAATGGACAAACTATCTCACCTCAAAGAGTGCCAGGTGGTGACTGGGAACCTATATGAAAGTTCTTGGCAAATCAGGGAATGATTCCCAAACCTTCAGACCTTTCAAACTTGTTTGACTTTAGAATTTTAACATGATTTTTATGTATTTTTCACACACACATCTCTGTGTGGTGGGTATCCTTCACACACTAGTGAATGAATTACTTTCAAGTACTACTGCTAAAAATAAGAAAAAAATTATTATCAATCCATGTAAAACCAACTTCAATTTCAGAAATCTTGCAAAAAATTATTACTCATGTGCAAATGGGTAAACAAATCACCTTTTTATCTTCTATTTATATAAACTCATGCCTTACTACAATCCCCTAAATGAATTTAACAAAAAGAGCAAAAATATTTATATGCAGAGAGAAGTTGTAAATTTGATGTCCCCTGTATATGCAATTGCTTAAAAATTTAAATCATCATTATTAAAATTATTTCTCTTCAATGTGTTATAATTAATGGCCCATAAAACTATTTTCTGTTCCTCATTGGCTTTTTTATGGGGGGGGGGGAATGCTGTGAAAGCACATTTTAAACAACTAAAAATGTAGAAGCAAATGTAAACTGATAGTTTATTATACATACGTTTCAATTTATTAAGCCTTGGACTCTCAAATAATGTCATCCTTATTTAAAAAAGTTCGTCTACTTAAAATATTTTTTTTTTCTTCTTACAGGGAGTCAGTACTGGAGATATGATAGTAACAACGATCCACCAGTTAGTGAAAAATACCCGCGACCAATTAATAACTGGAATGATGTTCCAAATAATTTAGATGCTGCTTTTCAATGGCAAAATAGCAAGACCTATTTCTTTAAAGGGGATAAATATTATCGATTTGATGATGTTAGTTTTGCTGTAAGTATGATTATTATTTATATCTTTTATTTTTCCCTTTACATAATTAAATGGTTAGGATTATTCAGTAATTTAAAAATCAGAGTATATGTCACATTATAATTACAAATGTGTCTAAGATAAAACATTTAGATAAAAATCTAATTTATAAAAAGATAAATGTTTCCATTTGTTCTCAGTTGTTTTATAGTAGAAATGTTTAAATGGAAAATCTCATTAACTATACAAATATTGATTAGTAATTCAACACAACAGGCAAAACATTTATTATATGAAACGTAAAATTCAGTATACATGTATAGATATGAAAAGTATATACACTGAAGTATATGGCACTCAGTAGCCCAAATCCTTACAGGGGGAACCACTCATGATCATATATATATATATTATGTGTGCATAGTAATTGTTTTGGTTGTTACATTTTCTCTTTACAATACAAATTGAATTAAAAAATTTTATGTAAACATTTAATAAATTGAATTCAACACAACGTACATAACATCAAAATTTATTCTTAAAAAACAACATACATTTATAATGTTTTACAATAATTAAGAATTCATATTTATTTGGAATAATGTTTAATATTTATTAGGAATAGTAACTTTTTTATTAAATTAGCATATTTTTAATTACCCATGTTTTTAATTCTCCAT
>QLNU02015003.1:170027832-170047267 GCA_006491805.2 Dysdera silvatica
CATATAAATGTGAATATATGTATTTATGCCCCAGGGAGGATCAAACATTGCCCTCCTCTCTCTTTGTCTTGTCCCCATCTGGGTGATCACATGGAATGACTGTTATTTACGACTACTGTGTGTAGTTATTACTACTTAGTAATGCACTGTAATAATAAATACAAAAATGAAAGCAAATGACAGAAATTATCACTGGAATATTAACACACACAACATAATTATCACAAGAGTGAAATTTGAACACATATAAAGAATTTAAATGTTATTAAACAATACTCATATATACATATCATGAATTTACTTCTTCAGGTGGTTGATGACGACCCTCCATATCCTCGCTCAACTTCAGTTTGGTGGTTTGACTGCAGATCAATATCACATCGGACAGATCCTACAACAACTGGAGAGAATGAAAGCGCAGATGTGTTCCACGATGCGATAAGTAATTGCTCAAATCGTAGCTTGTATACCATTGAAAGAAGACGAAGTGCAATATTCTTGGCTTATGAATCCAAGTGTGCCATTCACAGCCATTCACTACCTTTAATTTTCGTTACTGTTATGTTGCTTTTATTACATAAACTTTTACATTAAGAACACACTGATTCCCAACAAAGAGCATGAATACTTTAAAATGCAAAATTCTTTGCATTATGGCCTACAATTACTAAAGGTCTGGTGACATTGAGAGAAAAATAAACTAAGTTTTGTTTTCTTAATGCTCATAAAGTTTCACAGAAATGATATCACAAACTTACAATAACCAGAAAGTTTCAGTTGTACAAAATTAATGGAAACGAGCTTACAAACAAAAAAGGTGAATCAAAACTGAATGCACCATGCCTAATATTTGTCTACATACATTATCAGAAATATAAAATAAATATTTTATTTATAAATTTCTGTAAGTTCAAAAGTATTTATTACGCTGAATCTTTTAGCTGGAACTATTTTCTTTTCAAAGTTTTGTCAATTTACATTATGACAGGCATAAAAAATAAATGTATATATATATATGACTGCATTTGTTTCAATGGTTCTTCATCGCAAAGAAGAAATTCACCATTAATTTTAAATGAGGCTTAATGCCCATAAATATGCATGGTTACTTTTCAGTAAAACCATCACATATATAAATAACAATTAACATAGCACCATAACAACAGGACTGCAAGAATATGATATATTTTTAATGAATATTCCTTTCAAATTCAGGAAAAAAAATGGTTAAAAGTTTTGAAATATGAAAAAGTATTATAAGTAAAAAACTATATAAATTAAAGATGATCAAAGTAATTCCATGAATATTCTAATGCTTTAAAAAAAATTTGTCGATATCACATTTTATGAGTTTACAAATTTTTAATTACTCAGCACTGACTTACGACACACATAAATGCATACAGAGGGATCAAAAAAAGTCGTTATTTAGGGCATTAAATGTGGAAATAAAGAGTTCTTCAGTATTTACATTAGATCTATCTATAGTAAAGTGGCAGTGCCGTATCATATAAAAGCAATTACAGTAACCCTAATGAAAAAGTAGAGAAGTTGGGAAATCTATGCATCAAAGCAAAATAAAAAAAAATTTAAATTACAATGTTGTGTATAGCATCATAATATTTACTAAGAACCGATACATAGAAACACATTACACACGCAATGAAAACTACATGTTGTTAGTCACCATTTGTATTACTATGTAACAATACTGTAGAATGGTAGTCAATAAATATGTAGTACCAATACCATGGTGCATTCCCTGCACAAAGCTGAAATCAATTTCTACTTTGTTCCAAAAATGGGTTATTGGACATGGTGGTTCTGTGAAGCAGCTATCATATTTACCAGACTTGCGCCCTATGAACTTCCTTCTCTGGTATTTAAAAAACAAGAGCATGTTACAGAGTCTACAAGTCTGACCAATTTGTGACACTGTATTGTCGAGGTCTATAATGCTGCGAAATCCTGCAATGCATGCTGAAGTATGCAATAATATTCTATCTCGAAGTTCAATGTGCATTGTCACTGCCAGAAGGCCTTTTAAACAAGGTCTACAATAGATTTCTGAGAATGTAAGTGTTGCTTTATTTACGCAAGTAAATCATTTACCACTGTTCTACAGTATTGTTGCATACAATGCAAATAACTACAAGTGATGTGCAGTTTTTATTGCATATTTTGCACACTTCTGGATATAATTTCTTAGTAAATAAACAATACTCTACAACAATGTTCCTCAAAGTACGTTCTCCCGAACTGTGGAGTTCTGAAGTAAATTTCAAAAACATCATCGAAAATTCAAAGGGAATCTCTAAATTCTGTAATTTCACCTATGACAACCCCCTACAGTTAAATAAGCATGATTGTTATCTCCTGACAACCCCGAAAAGTTAACTAACCATAATAATTATCACATGACAACCCCTAAAGTTGACTAACCATAATCATTATCTCACGACAACCCTCTAAAGTCAACTAAAAGTAATCATCTCATGGCAACCCCAAAAAGTTAACTAACCATAATAATTATCCCATGACAACCCCTAAAGCTGACTAACCATAATCATTATCTCATGACAACCCCTAAAGTCAACTAAAAGTAATCATTATCTCATGACAACTGCCTAAATTTAACTAACCATAATCATTATCTCACGACAACCCCATAAACTTAACTAACCCTAATCATTATCTCATGACAACTCCTAAACTTAACTAACCATAAGCATTATGTCATGCCAACCTCTTAAAGTTAACTAACCATAATCATTATCTTGTGTGACAACTCCTAAACTTAACTAACCATAATCATTATCTCACAACAATAGAAAAATATTACCTAACTTTTCATATTGATCTATTTCTTATCTTTCATAGCTCTTTACGTCTTCTTTAAATATTTATAGAGGGGGTTCCATGGCTAGGCATATGGTAAGAAAAGGGTTTTATGGGATCGAAAGTTTGAGAACCACACTCTACAACATCGTGATTGCTGTTCTCCTCCCATCTTACTTCATTTTAGACTTAAATTTTCAAAGTTCGTCAATTTTTCACTAGGGTCATAGCAACTGTTTTCATTCAATTAGGCATCAATACTTTACTATGAACTGACACTTTGCACTCAAAGACCTACAATCCAAAGTTATTGGGCTGGATAAGGCCGTTCCTTTTAACTCTGCATATACTTCAAAGTCATGGAACTTACTTTGTATACAAAATTGATTCACCGAGTTTCAAATGCTATAGTCACTCCATATTACTTATACATATATTTTGACATCCTTATTGTCCTTCAAGACAAGGATAACACTCACTGAAAATGCCTTTTAACACTAGTTACATTGATATAAATGAGAAATGCACTGTGATATGGTATATTTAAATCAAAATTAACACATGTCAACAAAAACAGTTACACAAGTTGGCACATTGTTTGCACTTGTTTCAACGGAGGAACCTTCTGCTTTTAATAGAACAAGCTTCCAGATAATCTGGTTTGTTCTGTTGAAAGAACAACATCTATTCATCAAAACGATTGTAATCAATGTACGAACTTACATAACTATGTTCAAAATAACTTCGATTTAAATAAGTTTGTTAAATTCAGGGATAAATTAGCAATACACACTAAATGAGCATTATGTTAGATACACCCATACACAGTTTTACAAAAAAATTCCATATTTTTACAGAAGAATTTACATATTTTGTTCTACAGTCACTGAAATTTTAATCAATATTTAAAAAAAAATATTATATGATAAAACTTGAAATTAAAGGAGTCAATGCAAATCTTGAAAATATATAGTTGTCTGTAAAGATAAAATATAAAAAAAATAGCTAACTTTTTATAATGGCATTTATTATATGAGCTTTTATTTTTTCTTACATAAAATTATTTTGGCTATTTTCAGAACAAAATATGTAACTCTCCCATTGACATAGCATGTAGCTGTGCACAATACACTACCAAGTGGAAAATCCGAACTGTGTATAAAGAAAGCATTACTTCCTTCCATTGCAATCAATGTATCGGTAGTGTATAATTTGTGAATGTTTTTTCTTCTATGCAGTCATGATTTCTATTTAAATTAAAAGACCTTACCTTTAAAGCATGAGTCAGAAAAAAAAAGGCAAGGTCACATTCTTTTCCAAGATTTACGAATCAAACATGCAGAGTAACTTGTGAATGAGCAAAGCAAGTTACAGTTGGAGCTGGACAATTAAAGCTTTGATATGTATATATACTTGACAAACATAGAAAAATTCAAACACTATCTTTATAAACATTACGGTTTTATATTTAGTAGCATATGGTGCTGCTTCAATGTATTTTGTATATAAACATGCTCAAGGGCAGATACAGTATGTTATTATGGGGGGTTGGGGGCCCTCACTGAAAAAATTTTTAGTTTTGGACTGTTAAATAGTTTAGGTAAATGTTGTTATATTACTAGTATTCCTTTATACTCACCAAAATATTTAATTTACGATAATGAATTAAAGCTGGGCTTTTCTTTAATTAAATTATATGGTTTAGAGATTGAGACGGAAGGATGCTTAGTATAGGTTATATATACACCAAAACATACTCCATAACATAATTAATAGAATGCTTAAATGAACGTACCAAAACGCTAATTATTTTACTTTTTATAACAAGCAACTTTTTAAAAAACTTGACGTTTATAGTGCGAAATCAAGCCATCTTGGTTTCTTTGAAAATTTGTCAATCACTTTATTTACATCAATATGAATGTCTCTGTGGGTGTGTATTAAAAGTCTCTTCTGTCATCCGCGTTCGAAGCCAAGTTTAACGGCGCTTCAAGGATAAAAAACTACGTTCTGCTGAAGCAACACTTACTGAAAACGTAGTTTGAAGGGCGAGAAACTTGTAGATTCGTGGAAAAACGTCTTGATCGCATTTCTCCAAGACTTAGAGACTTTGGACACCAGTGTAAGACTTTTATTTATTACAGTCGTAACAAACAACATATAAAATATTCTTCATCGTCTTTATTTTTTTCCTATTTAACCCTAACGGGGGGAGTGATTGACCTCTCCACCCCTCACTGGATCAGCCCTTGAATGTACTCTAAGCCATGATATACACTGGAAGGACAAATTATTATGTACATTAAACTAATAACATGTTGCACTAACTTTTGCACAACAGCAAACAAATGTTGTAGTAAGTACTCAATGAGGTTCTGAAGAGCAGATGGAGGTACCGCTGCTCAATAACCTAAGAACACTTAGTGTAGCAGATGCAGGAGGAACACAGTGGTAGCAGATGCATTAGTTGATTAGGATTGGTTTTTTCCAATGTGATCCATAGATTCCACATGAGGTTGATGGGTAAATTAAGGGAGCAGTTAAGTATGGTAAAGTTATTGAAATGCTTCTGGAATCAATTGGTCACTAGTCAAGACTGATAGAATGGAGCATGTTCACGTTGAAGAAAGAAATTCAAGTTTAGTAAAAATGAAACAGGTAACGACAGAGTGTAAATGATTGGCGATAAGCTACTCATAGCTTAAGCCTAGGAGAGGTCTAAGAACGTACAAGAAGTGCCAGGGCAGGCCATATAGAGGCTGACCAAACAACCAGACCACCTGCTTGCAGTATCCCTATTATGCATACTGAGTCTATAGCTTTGTATTGTTTGTACTAAGTACGCTGCCTGCCATCACCACGATAGAGCATAAATTATGATTCGCCAGACCAGTTGATGTATTCCTAATCAGTCATACTCCAACTTCAATAAACTTTCGCAAACTGCAGTCAAATTTTACGATACTTTGCAGTTTTCATATGGACACAATGTAAACGACGACTACCATAGCCTAAATTACTAATAAAAATACAATTTACAATGTATTTCTTGCATATAAAAGACAAAGAAAACACTCAATGGCACTTTGACTAGTCAGGTGCTGGTCTTCTCTTTTTATTAGTAATTTTCATTTTGCACAGTATGTCAATAATCATAATTTCATACCATAGACTACTTGTCCCATAATACAATGAAATGTCCTTGAGCAGAGAGTTGTGGATGCTTCTTCATTAAATTGCAAAGTTATCTTCCAAAAACAAGATACCAGATTTATCATGACGATGCAAACAAATCTACACTTACCTCAAACATCTACCACACATTTGTGGTCATGTTTCCTAGCTGTCAGCAGTTTTCTCAGACTTTATGCAGTCCTCATGCAAACTTACAACTGTTTGCTACAAAAATGCCAAAAGTTTGGCGGTTGCAGACATTGAGCATTTACTTTTTTTTGACACTTATGAATGATATAATACAAATATGTATCTTATTCATTTATAACTCTATCTTGACCCATGATTAAACTTCAGTGACTGTTTTCCACTGTGCATAAAGACCTTTTTTATTCACAGACCATACTTGTTTCTACGAACATCGTGATTTACTGCAATACCGCTGCTTTGAACACTTTTACTAGGATGTGTGCAATAATTTGTACTTTCAGTGTAAATTCTGGTAATCAGCAATATTTCCAAGTATGTTTCTATACACACCATTAAACTAATCACGCACATAAAATCTTTCTAAGTTCACACACATCATTTTCATTTTTAAATTTACTTTTCTTTACAAAAACATTGGTTAGCACATTTGAAATATATCACAATTAACAGGTTTATAAGTAAATATCTTTATAAAATTCTCTCACACCAAATATACCTTAACCCCAGATAAATTTATCCTCCAGTTTCATTAAAAAAAAACAATATATGTTTAATCAAAAAATATCAAAAAGTCGAACACTTCGCACCCAGTAACAGAAAAACAAAATAATATTATTATTAAAATTTTTAATATGACTAGCTTGGAAAGTGACATACAATATGATAAAATAAGGTGTTTTAATCGTAACTTAATAATACAGACTTTCCAATTTATAAAGTAAGTTTAATAAAAAAAAATCGCACAAACATTTATTTATTGACTTTTGATTTTAACACTTAATTTTGTTTAATCCTGTAAGTGTTACTTTTCCTGTTGCAAATATGTCAATATCAGAACCATCATTCATTGCCATCGTAAGAATCTTTTCAGATGCCAAGGGGTGCCAATCGCCAAGTGTGCAGCCAATGTCCTCATGCACATCAAAATAATGACACCTTTTCGTTAGCCTCATTGAAGGCACATATTCATAAATATCAATCGTATCACATACGTGCAACAACGTCAAAATGCCTAGAAATAAATGTAAATAATGCATGATGTCCTTTCTTGTAGGAAAATACATTCAATCTAAATGTCTTTGAAACAATGCAATATAGTGTACAACACTCAAAGAATAAAATAAAATGAACCACATGCCTAGAAATAAATATATGAGGGCTATTTTTTAAGTAAGGTCCGTTTGTGAATATTGTTCAAAATTCAGTGTGCGCCTAAGAATGAGTGCTAATGCAGGCTCCTGACATTCTTTGAGCAGAATACGATGGCATTTGCAATTACAGTATCAGTCTGTACACTTTGTATGCTTTGTTAAAATGTTTTTAAGAAAATCGAACACCCCCGCCAACTCTGAAATATGGTTAGTCATCTGATTCTTAACAGAAAGAAACATAAAATCTGCATATGTTCATCGCCAGATATGCAAAGTTTATGGTGACAATGCAATGAGTGAATCACGCTCTGGTCGGCCATCTTTAATCACTGACAATTTGGTACAGACAGTTGATACCCAAACTCACGCAAATAAGAGATTCACAATTTGAAAGTTGTCAGCAGAATTCTCACAAATTTCAAGGTCAGTTTTTTAAAATTATGTCTGAGAACTTAGAGTACCAAAAGATTGTGTGTCGATGGGTTCCTAAACTGCTGAGTGAGGAACATTAACCAGTCTGCGCTTCTTTATTTCACCCACTACAAGGAGGAAGGTGATGACTTTTTGAATCATATCTTCACAGGAGATGAGATATGGATGTTCCACGTGACTTTTGAATCAAAACAACAATCGATGGAGTGGCTAAATTCATCATCGCCGGTCAAAGTGAAAGCAAAACAAACACTTTCAAAGTGCAAGATCATGGCAACTGTGTTTTGCGACAGGCGGGGTGTTTTGTTAGTGGACTCTTTGTGGCAAGAAAAAACAATTAAGTCAGCAATCCAAAACAAACGGCATGGAATGCTGTCAGCTGGTGTCGTATTGCTTTATGGAAATGCAAGGCTACATGCAATGGCCCAAACTCAATATATGACTGAATCTTTTGGCTTGGAAGTATTCGATCATCCGCCATACAGTTCAGACCTTGCGCCTAGCGACTACCACCTCTTCGCTTATCTGAAGACCTTCCAGGGCGGCAAGCGTTTAGAAACTGATGAAGAAGTAAAAACGATGAGTAACTGGCTATCATCATAGGTGGCAGAGTTCTATGATGAAAGTATCCAAAAACTGGTACTTCATTACAATAAATGTTTGAATCGACAAGGTAATTGTGTAGAAAAATAAAGAATTATATGCAAATTCAGAATATGAATGCTTTTTTGAAAAAATATATTTACTCCGGTTTTATTGCAAAACGAACCTTACTTAAAAAATAGCCCTCGTATTTAGTTGTATTAGTAGGAATTACATTGTTATAACATAAAGAAGGTATATACAGAGAAATAACAGGGTGGTAACTGTTGGGTTTTACGGTGTATTTTATTCACTATATACTTGTTACCTACATAGTGTAATGTACTGGACCTGGGTGCGACGCATGCGCACTGTGCCTTGCAACATGCGACTAGAAACCTGTTCTCCGGTGTCGCTCACTTGCTTGTAAATCGCCAGGCTGATAGGAGTCTCCCTCCCCTCCTGTACTATATATACATGTGTATGGAATGTTGACGACCTAGCTCGTGGAGCTAATGCTGTACTACGTTCACGCTATGTTAATAAAGCGTTATGTTTCTCATCCTCAATCTGTATGGACTTCTGCTGAACCTAACAGTAACAAAATGCAGGGGGAAAAAAAATTCCTAATGGAGTTCTAAAAATTTCCCTGTCCCTTCCACGTCTGTGTTGCCAGCAAGATGAAAACTATCAAATATACAAATGTTATAATGAGTGAAAAAACAGATACAATTATAAAAGAAACAAAAAATGCAAACAAAAAAAATAACGGAATTCAAGTAGCTGTTCAATTTTTTTATAGATAGATACAATGATTCTGCAACATCTATGAAATACCTAAATACATTTAACGTTTCTTTTATAGTATTAACTTTCTGGAAACTAATATAAAGAGGTTGTTTAAATCTCACCATTTTTGCAGTTTTTCAAAACTGCACGTCTTCACAAATGGTTTTGAAAACAAATTACTTTTTTCCTAAAAAGGTGAAGTCTTAGAATAAATGTAACTGTAAATTTTTATGACTATCAAAATTTAGATGAAAAGTACCAAAAACTATTGGGAGTACAAGTTTTAAAGGACTTTTTGTGAAAATAGGGGCTTTATTTTGCAAAAGTGGTAACAAATTGATTATTCAAAGTATTATCCATCGCTAGCCACTACTTTTTCCCATCTTTTTGGCAGCATACGAATTCCGCGTTGAAAGAATGACTGGTCTTTAGAGACAATCCAAGGATCGACCCATTTTTTGCATTCCTCATAAGAACGGAAGTACTGCTCAGACAGGCCATTAGTTACTGACCAGTCAAAACAAGTGGTAGTCGGAAGAACCAATAACTGGAGAATACGGCGGGTGGGGTAGGATATCCCATTTGAGTGTTTCCAAGTACTTTTTGGCTGGCACTGCAACATGCAGTCAAGAATTGTCATGCTGCAAAATCACTTTGTTGCATCTCTGCTCATATTCAGGCCATTTCTCCTTCAATGCCCAACTCAAACGCATCAATTGTAGTCGATAGCGATCCCACGTGATGGTTTCATTCAGTTTTAGCAGCTCATAATACACTACACCCAGCTGATCCCACCAAATACAGTGCATAAGCTTTGATCCATGAATATTTGGCCTTCGCCATTGATGTTGATGCATGACCAGGCTTACCCCACAATTTCTTACGCTTTGAATTATCATAATGACTCCACTTTTCATCAGCATTTATGATTCGATGCAAAAAACCCTTCCACTTTTGCCTTTAGAGCAGCTGTTCACAAGTGAAAAATCTCCTTTCCACGTCTCTTGGCTTCAATTCGTGTGAAACCAATTTCCTTACTTTTGGATCATTTCCATGGTTTTCAGACGTAATGAAATTGCTTGTTGGGTCACTCCAAAAGATTCTGCAAGTTCTTGCCTTTGACATAAGTCTTCGTTCAATAATGCCTCCAATTCTGCATCTTCAAACGTTTCTGGCCTTCCTTCATGTTCCTTATCCTCCGTGTCAAATTCACCACCCTTGAACCGTCTAAACCAGTACTCACAAGTTGAAATTGATGGTGCATGGTCCCAATAAGCATCACACAGCAATTGATGACCTCCAGCTGCTTTGTTCTTCAAATGGAAGCAGAAAAGTAAAGTTCCCACAAATTGCATTTCGTTGGCATAAAAGTCACTATATTTGGAGTTCAAAAAACTATATTGTTTACACTTTCACAAAATGAGACATACTGAAAACTAAAGCCTACTGATGATGCACTAACATGAAGCTGGTTAGGTTATGGTCCGCTGCGATTTAATACTAGCAATGCCCTCTCTTGTAAATCCATTAAAGCTTATTTGTATACCCAATATTTTTTCTGAACAGCTCGAAGAACAGCCATGTCTTTTCAATTAAGAAACCTTCCTCCAAAATTTTTGCAATTTCAGATGCGAGTTCTTTCAGCGGAATGGAAACACCCTGCTTTCTTTTTAGTGAGGAAAATGAAGCCAAGACTATTTTCAGGGGGAGGGGCTAAAACCCCTAGCTATGGCCCTGATGTGTGGAAGAATTATGATCCAAGAACAGATAAACCGTTCATAAGAGCAGTTCGTATTGATGGGCGGATCGGTTTTCAGCTGATCATGTTGACAAACCAGTTTATCTATCTCTAATATTTGCTGCTGTTTTAGTGATCAAAAATTTTTGTTTTTCCTGATTTTTGCTAAATTTTGAAAAATTCCCGGAGAATCACCTGACATTTTCGGAACTGAAAAATTCCCTGATTTCCCGGTTCTGTTACCACTCTGAATAATCACAATAAATTACTGCAATAAAAACGGAGATCAACTCCCTATGCAATACACTTGATAAATAATGCATTAATAAACACAACAGGCACAGTTGTAAAGATGTAATTAAAATATAGTTTAATCAACACGCCTTGTATCAAAAAACTTTACTCAATTGCCAATTATTGTTACTGCATGCTGTGATCAAAGACATTTGACAAAAGATTGCTCACTTTCAACATAAATTATACCCTCTGCATGTCAAACTTGCTAAAGAGGTTCCAAATTTCTGGTCTTTTGAAGAAAAATATTCCTCAAATGTTCTTTTTTGGCTCACAAACATAAAGCCACCTGTAACAGATAATTTGCTGAACTTGTCAGTCCCTTGAAGCTCAATGCAACCATCCCATTCCCAGACTCTGTTCTAAACTTTTCAAATAGACCACTTTCTGACCATCAGACAAGACCTCTTACATTGAACACTAATTTCATTGTCACCCGACCGGGGCATCCTACTAAATTAATTGCGCCGATCAAAAAAGCACTACCTTTCGGCAAATAGAACTCGGAACAAAACTATGTGCTTAGCCATCTAGTAGCTGATGCCATCATTTCCACTAACATAAAAAAAACTTTGCACCATGATCATAATGTACTGAAGAACCTTCATACCAATGATAGAACCATCATTACAAAAGTGATTATGGGAGGGGGAGGGTAAGTAGTTATCCTTGACAAACAACAACATATGGATAGAGTGGAGACATTACTTCAAGACGACCACTATTGCCCCATAAAGAAGGATCCATTTAATATTCATCTCACCAAAATAAAACAAGCCATCTGCTCATATCAATTTATGGATGAGAAAACACAGAAATATCAATCAATCAAAATTTTTATTTTCCATGCCATACAAAGCATGGGGGAAGCAGAGTAAAATCAATGGATTAAATGAAATATTGTTATTCCTTTGGTTGCTAATATTGCTTGTCTTAATTTTATACATAAGATTCCATGTACTTAAATTTGTCAGAAGTACTTATGAGGGAATACCAGTTATATCATCTGTATTGGTTTCTGCCTTAAGATCACAGTGCACTATAAAACAAATATGAATGTTTTTGCCAAAAACATTAACCAAGTATCTACAAAAAATAAATAAATAAATAAATAAAGCTAAAAATAATTCAGTAAGTAATTTCGGTTAATGGAAGTTTGAATAATTGGGGTTTTACTGTATTTCGAAAATTTTTGTTCACTCCACAACAAGAGCCACCATCAGTGACTCAGATTTTTTTTAATTTTCTAACAGATTTATGATCAGTGAGACGACAATGCTGGCTAAGATCATGCATGAAAAGAGTTCCATTCTCATGAAGGTAGCATGTGGCTACTGAAACTACTGTTAACCCATTAGAAACATTTTAACTGCGATAATTTGTTGAATTTCCCCACATACATATTATTCCTAGGAATGTGTCACAAAAACTTAAGTATTAAGGAGGTAATTTCAAAAAATATTAATTTTATAATTTAATACAATTACCAAAAAGTTTTGATACAATAATTTTACAATATAAAACCTATACCTTGTCTGCAGAAGACTTAATACTTAATACACATTACACCTACTTTACTATTGTTAATGATGGTTCATCATTTAACAATATAATAGATTTACCTCTCATGCCATTTAAAAGTGAAAAGAACTTTGTGATATTTACAACAGCGTAACAATTAAAATATTAAAATAACTGATAACTCAGTGTAGTACAAAATAAGCTATAATACATTTATATGAAATGTAATAATTATTCATTTCTCCAATAAAAGAATAGTTCATCAAGGCCCGTTTATTTTATGTATTTTGTGTATATGTGTGTGTGTAAATAATAACTGATAAAATTTTAATATAGTATATTTTGGTTCTTTTATGAACATGTATTGATATTAAAAATACCATTTGTAAAAAATTCACTGTTGTCATTTAGTTTTGTGATAATTCAACGTGATGGATATGAAAACATACAGTGATATGCATGTAGCCATATAAAATATAAAACCAGATATATACAGGGTGTCCATAAAGTCTCTTTACAATTTCAAAAATTTATTACAAAAGCAATTGATGAGATATCTTCATCAAATTTGTTCTATGTGCTGAGTGGTTATCAAACTTTTTATCACATTGCATTTGCATATTTCATGTACTCTGTTGATAAATAAGATACTGTTAAATGAACCACTTACAAAATGGCTATTCCTCAAGAGAAAGCACAGTATGTATCATGGTTTATTGAAACCAAATCAGATTTGGTAATTTTTCACGTTTTATAGAATCTGAAGACAGACAATGTGAGAATCTGGAAATCAGAAAATCCCCATGTGGCTATGGAACTTTAACGAGATAGTCCAAAGGTGAATGTGTGGTGTGGGATGATGTGCAGTCAAATCATTGGTCCATTCTTCTTCCATGAGACATCAATTACTGAAAATGTTTACCTTGATCTTTGGACTGAATACGTGGCACCACAACTACATGACCTTCAACAAACCACCATTTCCAGCAAGATGGTGTACCACCACATTGGGGACTGCATGTTTTTGGGTTCCTAAATGAAACATTTCCAGACCTGTGGATTGGAATGGGTGGCCCAATTCCTTGGCAACTTTGTTCATCTGATATCACTCCCCTCAACTTTTTTCTATGGGGTTATATTAAAGGTAACGTATATCGAACAAAGGTATGGGAAATCACTAATCTGAAGCAGAGGATCACTGATGCCATTGCCACCACTGATGAGGTTATGCTACAGCGAACATGGCAAGAAATTGAGTATCATATTGATGTGAGTGCAACTAATGATGCCCATATAGAGGTGCATTAAATGAGGCAAAAATAACTCAAATCTATGCATCTCATTTTGTTATAATTTTCACTTACCTGTCTTTTCATTTGCCTTTCTAATAAATTTTTGAAATTGTAAAGAGACTTTATGGATACCCTGTATGAATGAACTGAGTACGAATTCTGGAAATCAGTTAAATTTTTATAAATTTTGTCTATGTATGAAATCACAATTTTCTCAAAAATGAGGCCCATCAACTCCCAAATCAACATTTATTATTCATTAATTAGTAAAAACAATGGTCAATCAATTAATGGAATACAATATTTCTATGTCTCGACTGGCAAAGAAATATGACAACTCCAACTCTTTGAAACTAGCATAATTCAGAACTGTAGAAAAATCGAACTTATAATCCTTGTGAACATGCAGAACTTTGGAAAAGAACCTCATAACAAGTATCGGCTTTATAATCTTTTCTAATTCTAACCCAAAGGTTGAGCACCACTACATTATATGGTGACCACGATCATCCATAGCCCTTGCAATATCTAAAACAGCTAGCAATAGAAAACAAGAAAAAGAAACAAGATGAAGTTAATCACCTAAGAATCCAGATGATGGTGGATTTGGTTCTACTGGCACCTGTATATTACTCTGGATGAAATCCCACGCTGTCCAGGCGACTTCAGGATGCATAATGTAAAATGGTTGAGATGGATATAATTCACGATACATCCAATATGGTGTAAACAAATCAAAATCTGGATGCTCATACCACTGTCAAAAATACACAAGGAATAGAATATGCATTTATGGTTTTTTATGGTAAGAAATACTAAACATGGATAATTAGGGAAAAATGTAAAAAGCAAGCGAGAATTTTTATTTATGCTTTTATAATTTAAAAAAAGGCAGATCTGTTCATGTACCTTAGAAAACGTCAAACCTAAAATACCAATATTAAGTTTACTCATACTAAAATCTAAGAGGAAAAAAATACATCATTTTTACTTATGGTATTTTAGGGTTAAGCATCTTCTTACATAAAGTAAAACCTCTCTTAACGACTACCTCCCTTAATGACCACTTTGTCGGGAAACGGATACCCCATAGACCCAATGCTAAATTTAATTCCATTCAAAGACCACCTCTCTGAATAACCGGTTTTTAACAGAACTGACAGTGGACGCCATAGGGAGGTTTTACTGTACTTTTAAAAAAAAAAAAGACACACCCAAAGAAATTGAGATTATTATTGGAAAAAAACATGCATGAGAACTACTGGGAAAGGATATGAACATATTCTTGGTTGGCAGTTTACTGATAGTGGCATATTGTCAAATTGTGTT
Organism: Dysdera silvatica; assembly: GCA_006491805.2. Taxonomy (NCBI): domain Eukaryota; kingdom Metazoa; phylum Arthropoda; class Arachnida; order Araneae; family Dysderidae; genus Dysdera; species Dysdera silvatica. The sequence goes on from QLNU02015003.1 coordinate 170,043,183, forward strand.
ATTTTGTAGGTAATTAACGTTTAGTTCTTGTTTAAACTATTTAAGTGCTTGTCCAAAGCTTCCCTACACTATATGACAATATATAATTGAATTTTTATAACACTTTGGCTATTTTTCAATTACACCAGAAGAGTAAAATTAGTTGACCTTCAGATTTGGCTCTATTATTATCTATTTATTTATTCTTATTTTTGTATTTGATTGTTTGTTTTAAGGATGGAGGACTTTACAAAAACACATATAATAAAGAATTTGCTCACTGAGAGTATAGTGGATTCAATTTCTGAGTTTATCCTCGTTATCATTCCAATAGAGGGACTTCACTCTCGGTTTGAAGAGATGTTTCACAGGGCGATTTTAGAATTACTAGAAATAATTTTGTTGGCAGTAAAATTGGAGAGAGTTAGTAATTCTGCAGATACTTTTAGTTTGAATAACAAGAGACTTATGCCATGGAAGTTATAGCTATATCTCGGATGCCAGTAGCTTAGATCATGGTAGACTTTTAATGGAAGGTCATAAGTTAAACTTAGAATATCTGGGTAAAAAGAAAGGTAAGAGATTGTGCCATAACTTTGGCTTAAATTTTGACATGAAAGTTTTCTACAGGACAGAATTAAAAGAATATGTGTAGCATTTTTTCTGGCTTAGTTTCAACCTTGTATTCATTGATGTAAATAGTTGCTTTTTTTCCTACACATATGAACAAAAACAAGTTTGTATAAGCTGCTTCCACACTAGTGCATTAGATAAAGATAAGGTAAATTTTATTCCAAAGAATCAAACACAGATTACAAATACTTTAATATAATTCTGAATTTATTAATTATAGCTTATTTAGGATCCCAATTTTTTTAAATGTTCCAAATAAAGCAAAGTGAAAACAAGTAACTGATTCAAAACTATCACTGCCATTAATATATATATATAGATATAGATAAGAGATCACCGAAGACCTAGAAAACGTCCTCAAACTAGATGGGTGGATAAAATAAGAAAACAGGTTGGGGTGACGTGGAAGCGAATTGCTCAGGATAGACTTGTGTGGAAAGCATTTGGTGAGACCTTCATCCAGCAGTGGATAGATAATGGTTGAATATGATGATGATGATATATATATATATATATATATGGGGATACAATCATCATAAATAATCTACTTTATACATAAGATAAAGAAACGATGGTTCAACAGTTATACAAGAGTTAGACTACCCACCTAGAGAAATTGAATCCAACACGAACTTGGAAGACAACAATCCAAAATGGCTATATATGGAGACTTCAAAAGGATTTGAGTCTTTACTTATAATATCAGTTATGTATCATAATCTGATACCATAATTTAATGTGCTTCAACTGCATATATGTCGTTTAGTGGGCCTAATTTAAATAATTTTTACTAATCTAAAACTAATTAACTAATATCTAAAACTAAATATCTAAAAATCAAAAGCAAAATTAGAACTTCTTCTAACTACTACATGAAAACATTTTATTGCATCAAATATATGAAACAGGAACAAATTAATCCAAATATATGTAAAAAAAAAAGGCACAAAATAGAGAAAATTACTTCTTCTAGCGGAGCGTGGTATTTGGAAGGATCCCAAACTATTAAAGTAACATTTCTGTAAATAGTTGAGGTAAAAAATTCAAACTCCGGCTTCGATACCACTTGGGAATTCAAAAACCGAATGTTAGTTTTAATTCCAACATCATCTTCATAACCTTCAGATGGAGCAGTATTAAACCGTAAAACCAGGTCATGAGAATCTAAAAAAGTTCATTAAAAATAATTTTAATTGTGACATCTTCTTTCTACATATTCAAATTTTTTATATTTGAACTCACAAAAAAAAACACATTAATTATAGAAAATTGAGCAGTTGTGTAATAGTTTAAGTATATAATTAGTATATTTGAATTACAATGTAAAAACACATATAATCACAGCTAAATTTTTATTAGATGGTTTATGGCCATTTCGGAAACATGATAGCTTCCAAAATGGAATCTGGTTGTGTACCTTGTAGTGAAAATGTCTGAGATTTGGTTTTTTTTATAGATTAGGTATGCAAGGTAAGATATGTGTGAATTTAAGAAGGGAAAAAGAAAGGAAAGAGGAGGATGAAAATTGTAAAAAAACTTGCAAAGAACTTTTTACGATCCGTAGGAAGAAAAAGAGGACGAAAATCCAAAAAGAACAGTGTAAACAACATGGCACTAGTCACTTTGTGCAGATTGCCAGATTTTGGAAACACAGACTAGATTTAGGGGGTAACATCTCGTGCAGTAGCACCCCTTCTTCAGCTTGTCGATGTAGAGCCCAAAGTAATAAAAAAGATAAAGAAAAAATAACATGAGCTGTGTGTAACTAGTTATGTATGATGATGATAATAAACATGTTAACAACTATGACACTATATCATGTAGCTTAACATCTTTACTATTGGTATGTTATGTTATTTTCCATAAAACACCATGGTACTATTTCACGACTATACAACTGTCTGATTGCATGTTATTTCAAATATATCCAGCCTATGCCTAGAGAGGTCTACAAACTATAAAGCACTTTACATGCAGTTTTCATGCATAACTGAAATAAATTCCAAGAACAGCTGGCAGTTTGGCATGAAGAAGGAAGATAATCTCCAGATGAGATAAAGAAGTCTGTAATGTGCTATACATTAAGAATTACATAACTTTAATGTGAATATTGATGCAATTTTCACATTTTTATTTTAAATAAATGTTGTGTTCTTATTCTAATATAAAAAATAATGATCCTAAGTTTCCCTTTTTTTATCAAAAAACAAAACAAAACATGAAATTTTCATTGTGTATGAGCAATAAAGGGATTTATAATAAAAATTGAGTTTCAATATGCACAATGTTATTTAAACTAAAATACTTTAATTTGCTTTCCTGTTTATGCTTCTACTTAAAGCTTTCGGCTAAAAAATACTAATTTAAAATAAAATAATAAGTTAATGACAAATGCACAGGTATTGGTGACTAAAGTTATTATGAAACTGCACTGCGATTTAACATCAAGCATTAAAAATTTAAACAATTTGCTGATTTTTAAATTGCAAAGGGTAACTACTTCTTGTAATTCATAAAGAACGGTATTACATTCGATTTAACTATCACGGGTTGAAATTTTAAACTAATGATAGTCAAATCATTATCTGTAAAACATGCCCACCTTGAACTGCCAACATTTCTTGCCATCGACAAACACTTTTTTTTATAAATATCAAATAAATTCCTTTACCAATTTCCTTTCCCAGTTTTGATCTATGCATTGAACCAGCACTGGACACAATTGCACAAGTGTTTTTAGAACCAATCGTTTCAAAAAGTGAAGATTCTGGGAAACGTTTAGAAAATCCCAAACGATTAAATGGCTCAGTATTCTGACTTAACATTTCGACTCGAACAGCTTTTTTAATTTCACACATAAGTTCTACGGATGATTTTTCTGGAATTTTTCCTTTTTGCTTTTTAAAATTTACTTTATAAGTATTTGCTCCTTGTTTTCCTTTATGAAACAGCACGTTCCCTGCAACCATTTGTGCTTTCCGTAATTGAATGATTAGTTGAGTTTTATAAGTACTAATCTTGCTCATCAATTTATCCGTAGGGATGTCTGTTAAGTTGTGAAGGGAAATTATTTTTGCGGACACCACTGGGTTTACTCGATTCAAATGATCGTTAGAATGAAGACCATAGTGACGCAAAAAATTAATGTTCTTTTGAGACATTAGTTGCTTCCGTTCATTAGAAACCCGCCAATACTGACTCCACAGCACATACGTGTAACCTATAACACCAAAAATAGTCATCAAAACAAACATCCACAAACTTATGGCAATTAAAGGAATTCTCATCCTCATTATGTGTGGAATAGTTGCCAAATTTACAAGAAAACCACTGTTGTAAAAATTATCAATGAAAGGGTAATATAATTCAAAAATATTTCAGATTCTCAGCGCCCGACATAAATGGGAAAATTTTGCAACAATCATTTCGAATGCTTGAAAGATACCCATGCTTCAACTTCAACCAATAGATTT
>QLNU02015003.1:170062744-170093142 GCA_006491805.2 Dysdera silvatica
TAAAATGTTCTCTTTTTGACCTTAATGTATATTGACCACAAATCGGGGTATCAACGATTTTAATCATGTGATTTAAATCAGTGATTAAAATTATGATTTTAATCATGTGATTTTTAAAAAAAAATAATGATTAAAATAAAATTTTTTTATCTTTTTTAAAATCAATACTTTAAGTTGAATTTTTTAATTTATTTTAAGTAAGGATTTAAACTAATTTTTAAATAAATTGACAGTTTAAATCTGATTTAAGTTGATTTTTCAATGCTTATAAAAAATAATTTAAAATAAAAATGACTTTCTTTTTATTATTTCGTAAAAAAAAAGTACAAGCAAAAACAACTGCTGATTCCCCTACAGTTGTTTACATATACGTGGTCAACTAAAGGGCAAAGTAGTGTGTAAATAAAGCAACAATTTTTATCAACTTTTTTAGGCATAGTAATATTAACACCGATGTTATGGCATGGTTAGATGGTGAAACATTGTGCAAAGAAAACAAAATGTTTTTGCACTCGGTGGGGCACGATCCCACGACCTCCCCCAAAAAAGTAGTGTGTATTTATTAGGTATTTTCTTAATCTAACGTAACAGAAAATATTATTCAAATCACCAAATATTTTCAGAACCATCATTTTGCTTAGGCCAGATACACCGAATGAAGTGGCACAGAATTGAATATACCAAGAAAACTGTGTTGGGATTCTATATGTGATTGTTTGGAGAGTTAAAAACTGGCGAATTTCCATGCTTATTGTTAGAGAAAATAGAAACGAGGCGCAATAGATATAAAAAATAAACTCAAAAGTTATGAACGTGGGCATAAAGAGGAATGTTGAGAACCTTCTCCTTCAGTTGAAGTGGATTTCTGTCAATTTAGATAAATTTAAAAAATAGTTGTAGTATTTCTTTAGTAGAAGTTTGGAAAGATCTCGAGGACCTTGCTTGTGACGCATATTTGTAAGTTAAAATGTTTAAAATATGTTATGAATAAGTTGCATTGCCGGCTCACTAAAGCTTAAAACTTAGGTATTTGATTAGTGGCCATTGGCCAGCAGGGCCCTTTTTATTAGAGGCCACTTCATTGAAGTTAGTAGTTATTACTTTCACGTGGCCACAGAACATTTAAATACTGAAGCCTTAGGAGGGTTTGTTTGATCAACATTTTTCATAAAAAAATAGTAAGTAGTTTGTGGATTCAGAATGAGACCTCCCTGCAGAGTCAAAACAGACAGGATTGCATTGGGAAACAATAAAGTGGCGAGTGTGTACGGTGACTGAAGTCGTATTTTTAATCACCATTCCCCAATATTTAGTTGCCCTGGGGCCAGTGGCGACCGTGAATGTTAATCTTTACATATTTATTATCACTAAATTTTAAAGCAGAACACTTCCGTAGACACATCCGTCTAGGAGTGAGAAGGAACAAGCAATAGGTTTTGTAAAAAAGAAATGCCTCATTATATTAGGCATTGTTTTTACATTTATTGTCCATGCACTTCTCAATGGTGCTTTATTTGAAGAAGAGATAGTGAAATCAATTTCCACTCTTCAGTGGTCGGAATCACTGGCCCTCATAAAAGAACGTTGGCTAAAAGGAATTCGATGATGGTGAGGAACTATGCACAGCTTAGGGAACCTCTACTGGAGTTGAAAGGATGTTTTCCATATTTGGATTTGTCCATTTCATATCAAGTTACGAAATCAGTTAGGAGTTGAGAAGGCAGCAAAGTTGGCATTTTTATTTAAATCCTTAAATGTTGGTTTTTAATAATATCATAATTGAGATCTCTAATGTATATTGTAGTCTCAATAAACAAGAAATCAAGACGTTGAATATTTGTTTTTTATATTATTAAATACGTTATTTAGATATTCACTTACCACTTAAGAAAAGTAAATTGAATGTTAAAATCTTACGTAAATGAAAACTTTGATTTATTTCTGAGGTATACAATCTTAACCAGAAAAACTCAAATATAAAAAAAGAAATTTTTTTTTTAACCTTGATTTTTTTACACCCTGCCACAAATGAGCAAAAATTATTCGGATAGCTAGCACAAGTACGTGGTATATTTATAACACATGTCGTATAATCCACGTAAAAAACTGTTTAATATACACTGATATAACATGTTATGTACATAAATCACTTGAGATTAAAACAGGTGAAAGAGGAAGAGCTGATTCTACCCTACTTTTAAAGCACCAAAAAATATGTCCTACACTAATGAATAAACACATTATAATGGCAGAAACTTCATTTCATACCTGCTTTGTAGGGGAATAAATAAAATAGGAAGTTGTGGCTTCATAATGTCTGCATCTAAGGCACCCGTCTGACTGAAAATAGATGATTTTTTGGGAGCCATGGGCCATTTTCGTTCATTTAAAAGTTTATTGTTCATTTCAGTGCTCAGTTAGGAAAAAACCGATGCCCCCTGGAGCAATTCTGACTTCATATTTGACTTCAGCACCCACAAAAACATTAAAATTTTCTTTGTCAGTCAATGTAATAATTATCACAATATATGTTCATGATTTTGTGAGAATAATATTTGTGTTATCTTTTGTTTTGTTTTAGATGCAACGAAAAAGTAAAAATATTGTTCACCTTCTTCAAGATCGAGAAAGTGCTTCGTGCCTAAATTGTATTGCACGTTTGAATCTTCAAAAAATTGCCGAAGAAAAGGCAGCAAGCTCAGAAATGGAGGAAATAGTAAGTTTGGATTAAATTTTAGAATTGGTAGTTATATTACTAGTCGTTTAATAATAAAGGAGGTTTTCCATTCCATAGATATTTTTAAATATAGGTAATACTGTAAAACCATGCTTCGTTGTTCTAGAATTGGTTATTTTCCTGCATTCATCGTTTAATTCATATGGGCCCTGCAAAACTCTTATCTGAACAATGTGAAAAAAAAAGTGTTTTTCCATTTTTGGGTATTCCATATTCATCGCTTAAAAATGTTGCCGTTATCAGAAGTCATAGGTTTTTCTTTTTTTAAGTAAAAAAAATTCTGGTGCTTCATCATTGGCTCTGGGCCAATTTATTTTCCTAGATAGGAAGAAGATAAGGAATAATGTGAACGGTATGGAGTTTGGTTTCCATAGCAGCAGAGGTTTGAATTCCTCAAAAAAACTGAATTCCCGTTCCAACATCGCTTTTGTAGTCCTTGTTCCCATAAAAATCACAAACGTTTTTAAATTAATATGTTATATATGGCTAAATGTTATTAGGTTATTTATGTTGTTAGGTTACAATTAAAGTCTTACTGTTTAGAGCTCTCTGTAGCCCGAACTAATAACAGCATTGACATCAAATTTTGTGCACATACTAGTCAAGGGGTGGGGAAAAGGATTTTGCAAAAAAAAAATTAGTTCCAAAATTTGCCAATAGGGAAAAGTATGATGCTGGAAAACGTGGAAAGTGCAAAAATTTAATAACTAAGACAAAACTAAAATTATATTTTCATTTTTTAAGTTGACTCAATGCAAGAACTAAAAGAAACTGACACAAATTGTCATGGGAGAGTGTTTTATGCAATTTTCGGCACTGACATAGATATTTTATTTTCATTTTATTTTAGAATAAAAAATTTGGAGCAATTTATGTAAGTTTTTGCAACTAGTTAACTTAAAAAATGAAAATATAATTTTAGATTTGTTTTTTTCATTTTTGGAGTGCCACATTTTCTCTTCTCAAATTTTATTACTATTTTTTTTTTCAGAGTCCTTCTCCCCATTCTTTGAATAATATGTGTACAAAATTTTGTGACATCGCTCTTATTAGTTCGGTATACAGAGGTCTAAACAGGGAGACTTTAATTGTAATCACCTTGTGTGTATTATATTATTGATATGTATCACTATGTGTGTGTATATATACACACACATAGTTGATTATAATTAATGTGATTTGCCATACTTAGCAAGCTCTGTTGATGATTGATACTGATTGTTATGCAGCTTTTTTAATGTGTATTTCCTGTAAGCTAAGTATGCGTTTAGTACATAATGCAATGCCAGTTATAGCATTTCTTATAGGAATGGCAGCAGCATATCTTCATGTGCTTGCCTTTAATTTAACTAGGGGACTTTTGATTCTGTGATAAACATTCTTTGAGATGCCCACATAGTCAGAAGTCATGGGAATTAAAATCTAGAGATAGCAGGCTTGGCTTTTTCCCATTCAGAACTAATATTCCTATCCTAGTGGGAAAAACTGGTAAATACCAAGAAAAAGCGGTAAATACTAGAATGAGCATTGTAGTCCAAGATGGTCGCCAATTTCCATTAGCAGATCCGGATTTAATTACAAATTTTTCTATTGGTAACTTTGTAGTGCACACATCATTATCTCAAAAGCTAGATATCAAAGTAGCATATTTCTTCTAGGCTTGTAATATCCCATTTCAAACTGTAGAGAACAAAAACTTCATTGATATGATATCTACATTGAAACCTGGCTATCAACTACCATCAAAAAACAAATCTCGCGACAGATCTACTGGACAAGGTAACAGAAGAGCTTCAAGGAATTGCTGAAAAGAATATCGCTGGAAATGATGTCATTCTCATGCAAGATGGATGGAGCGATATTCACACAGCCAGTAATTGCCGACTCCATACATTGCAATGATAAAAGTGTGTTTGTTTCTTCTGTAGCTAGTGGAACAAATAAAGAAAACAAATGAATACTGTACAAATCTTGCTCGGGAGACTAAAATTGCAGCAGAAACGAAGTATGGATGTACTGTATAAAAAGTTTTGTTTCTGATAACAGAAAATAGTTACAGTGAACCAGAATCTCCAAAGAGAAGGTGTTGTACCAATTGTTTATGAATGTGCTTTGCATTACTTAAATCTCCTTCTCATGGATGTAAGTACTGATTCACTTATGGCACCTGTCGTTAAAAGTGAAAAAATTCTTCAGGAACAATCATGTCCCTGGAAGTTTACTAAAAAATTATGCTGATTCAGTTCAGCTGCAAATCCCAGGCGAAACAATATGGAACTCACAGATGATTTGCATGCTAACTTCTATAACCAACAGGCTTTTTTATCAGCAAATTGTGACATGAAGATGAAATAGAGGACAGTATCGAGGACATAATCAACAGTCATTATTTGTACAAAGAGGTAAAAAGCCTGTGCAACCTGTTAAAACCCATAGCTGATGCTTTAAATAGGTTGCAGAGCGACAACACTAACGTTGCTGATGCTTGTGATATTTTTATAGACCCACTTCGTAATGAAGAATTGAACCCGCATTCAAAACAAGTTGTCTAAAATTGATAGTGCTATAACTCCCGTTTATTTTTTGGAAAACATGATGAATCCCCCCATATAAGGGTAAAAAGTTGTCTAAAGCTCAAGAGGAATCTGCTTGTAAGTATTTGCAAGGTATAAATATGCAGTACTTGTAATATACGATTCAATTTCAATCAAAGATTAATCTTTTCCGAAGACTTCTTTCACCTGAGCTTATCAACAGTGTATCACCACCTTTTTGGTGGAATAACCTAAAAAACAGTGGCAGAGATTCAAACTTTCCGGAACCAATAGAACATCTTCAGGAATGTTCTGCGTCATCTGCATCTTTAGAGTGTATTTTTTCAAATTTTCTTTTTATTCGCAACAAAATTCGAAACATATTAGGATTACAAGCAGCTTCTAAATTAGTGTTTTGTTATATGATAAAGTTCAAAGCTGAAACTAAAACATTAGATTGTTAAATCTTTAGAAATTTCATAATTATATTAGAGTTACACTGTAAACGGTAGTTATCGATATATGTGATGAGACACTTATAGATAGCCACTTTTTTTTACTCATGTAAATGGAGTCTCCACAAGTGACTTAATTTTTTGAGTTTGTATATGTATAGTATTGTAATATAGGGTTTGTCCCAGAAGTTCCCGGAATGATTTTTTGTAGTTGGCAACGCTGGCTGACGGGGCGGAGAAGTTGGTGGGGGATCTGAGCTTGGAAACGAGACCGGTATCAGTCGCCTGCGGGCAGTTGTTGAGGCAGGGTCACGCTCCGCGCAGAGGTATCTACTGCACCCTCGTCGATCAAAAAATGGACCAGTTTTTGGAGCAGCGTTATGCAATCAAATTTTGTGTGAAACTGGGTAAAAACGGGGCGGAGACACTCGAAATGCTTCGGAAAGCCTACGGTGACGGGGCGATGAAAAAAAGCCAAACTTTCATGTGGCACAAGCGGTTCCGGGAAGGTCGGGAGTCCGTCAACGACGACGACCGCTCTGGACGCCCGTCGACATCACAAACGGACGACTCGGTGCAAAAAGTGCGTCAAGTTTTGGACAATGACCGACGATTAAGTGTTCGGGTGATTGCAGAGGAGTGTGGAATACCCAAAACAATCGTTCATCGCATTTTAACGGAGGATCTTCAAATGAGGAAAGTCTGCTCGAAAATGGTGCCAAAAGTCCTGACGAGTGAGATGAAGGAGCAGCGTTTGTTGAAGTGCCAGGAATTGCATGAACGCTACGAAACGGACCCAGAATTTTTGGACAGAGTGATCACAGGGGACGAGACGTGGATTTTTCAGTACGATCCCGAATCAAAGCGCCAGAGCAGCGAGTGGCACACCAAGGAGTCTCCTCGCCCGAAAAAAGCAAGGATGAGCAAATCGCGAATCAAGGCAATGCTCATTGTGTTTTTTGACAGAAAAGGTGTAGTTCACAGTGAATTCGTGCCACAAGGACAAACAGTCAACAAGGAGTTTTACTGTGAAGTGCTCAAACGGTTGCGCAACAGGGTTCGACGCGTCCGAAACGAAATTCGCGACAATTGGATCTTGCACCATGACAACGCGTCAACCCACACCGCGCTCATTGTCTCCGAGTTGCTGGCCAAAATGGGTGTGGCAACGCTGCCCCAGCCGCCGTACAGCCCCGATCTGGCACCAGCGGATTTCTTTTTGTTCCCAAGGATCAAAAGAACCCTGAAAGGAACTCGGCATGGGACGCTGGAGGCGGTAAAAGCAGCCGCGACGACCTCACTGAAGGAGATTCCCGTTGACGACTTCCAGGGCGCCTTCAATGATTGGGTGAAGCGTTGGCAACGGTGCATCGAAGCAGGGGGAGAATACTTTGAAAAGTTCTGAAAAGATTGTAAACTGATATTGAATAAATGATTTTAAAAAAAATCATTTCGGGAACTTTTGGGACAAACCCTGTAAAATAAATAATAATAAGACATAAAGTGTAAATGTTATCAAATGTTAAATTAAAAATTGAAATAATTTTCATTGAAGCCTATTTTTTGAATAACAGTCAACAATTATCATTGCTTCAAGAATATTTCCCCGAGATGGTAAATATTGGTTTTGACCATGGTATTCAGGGGTGTCGCTGGGTGCTCATAAAACTGGGTCCCAAGGGCCTGCTACGTTTAAAATGTGGGTCCCAAAAAACAAACTTTTTCCTTACTTAAATAGTAGGACCCGCTATTTTTTAATACTGAGTTCTTTCCTTTTATTTCACATATTTTATGTGCTATAGCACATCAACGGCATCCCTGCTTCTTAATGGGGGGGGGGAGACGTTTCCAACTTTGCTGTAAATATAAAGGCCAAGCATTTGGAAATAATGCAGTCTATCTATTGATTGACTATGACTATCTATGATTGGCTGCTGAAAGCAGTTCTGCATTCTCTGAGAGGGATGAACAAAATTGGGGTTGGAGTTTTATGCAGTATTATTTACAGCAATTGCCATAACAAAGAACTAAACATAGAACAAAGAACTATAACAAAGAAGTATACAAAATAGCAACCAGTACAAAGAACAGTATAAGTAGTTCTCGCCCTTATGAATTAATTTGTTCGTAGCCTTCATTCATGAAGTGGGAATTCATAAAGTGATAACTCCCATTTTCATGTGATGCAATGTAATAAGTATGTTTTATGTTTCTGATCAATCGTTTTTCCCATTGAAGACTAATGTAAAATGCTAGATAATAAAACAATATCTAGTATATAAGCAATTTTTTATATCTCACAACGTTTTAAAATATAGCAAAAAAAAAACCCTTACAAGTACAGAAAAATACGTATTTCAAACTTGTATTTTAAAGTCAACGTTCTCTTCTATGTCTAAATATGATGCATTTGTTGAAGGTTTTGTTGTTTTTCATTTGTCAGATGCAGTACTGCTCCTCCCATGAAGATGTAATAATGGTTTGCTTAAATCTTTTCTTTATAACTTTCCCAATAACTGGCAACATTTTTTAAATCCTTAACCATTTTCGTAGTTCTCACAAAGACAGACTCTTTAAAATAAGAAAACAGGTTGGCTGATATGGGAAGCAAATTGCTCAGAATAGACATGTTTTCAGAAAGTACTTGAGAAATCTTCATCCAGCGGAATAAAGACATTATATATATATATATTACGTATATGTAAATTTTTAATTAAAAAATTCATTAAAAGGATTATTTATTATATGCTAATTAATCTAATTATGCAGATTCTGGCACACAAATTCTGCCAAAAATCAGCATATTATAAAATTATTTTAATACATTGATCATAAATACATCGTAAAAGTCACTATAAAAATATGAAAAAAACCCTGAACTTTTTGTTAAAATGACAACCATCAGTAATAAAATCATGCACGATAATTTAACACATTTTACACAGTTTTTAGCAATACGGACATGATTCTTCATCAGGGAACCGTATCACATCCGCATTGCAAAGTTACGTGCCTGTTTTTTTAGGTGCCCAGAACAGCGGCATGTCCCCCCCACCCTTTGAAAATTCTGCCTGCTCTAGCCACCAGTGGTGACAGGGACTACTTCTCTTAGGGACAGGTTCCCCAAAGACTATAGTAAATAGAACAGGAGGAGCAGTGTTAAAAGAAAAGGGGAAACAATTTGCTGTTCTGGGTATCTCAGAAAAAATGACACGTTACTTGGTAATATGGATATGATACGGTTCCCTGATGAAGGATTATGTGCATGTTGCTAAAAAAATTATGTAAAATGTGTTAAATTGTCGTGGATAATTTTATTATTGATGTTTGTGGTTTTAAGAGAAAGTTCGCTTTTTCATATTTTTATTAAGATTTTTTACAGTGTATTTAGTTATGATCCATGTTTTAAAATAATTATATAAGTATATTATTAATAAGCTTTCACATCCTTTCCTTTTATGCAGCATTGCAAGCTTCCAAGCTCCGTTCGTTCGACATTTTTAATGTCATTTAGTCCAGATTGGTAAGTATTGTAATATTTCTTTCATTTGCATATATTTTGAATTCATTTGTTTTTCTAAATTATTCTGAATAATGCATATTTCTTTCTTGTGCATGTCTAATCTTCAATAAATATATAAATACATCCATAATGATTAAACTCTGTTAAATCTGGATAGACTTGGAATATTTCTAAACAAATGTGCATAAAGTCTGTCTTCAGATTCATTGCATTATTAGCCTTTTTTACCATGGACCTTATATTATGTAGCCTTACTGTTTTATTTGTACATCTGGTGGTTTTATTTTGAGAATTTGTAACAGTTTGAGCGAACGTTTACTTCAGTAGGTTATCTATGAATTTCTTATTATTATAATCGCTTCTTAATACAATGTCTGTTGTGTTTCTGAAAATTCTAATTTTTAAGAGCTGCTTAAGTGATCCCCCACCCAATGTCTGAAAAGTCATTTGAAACCAAGCAGATGTGCATCAGTAATTCTATTATACAAAAAATGTGACCAGAGGGGCTTGAAATATTGAAAAGCTATAATTTTTCTTTTTCCTATTTATCAAATCAACAGCAATGTGTAAGCGCATCGTCAAAAACAATTAGTTTGGCTTGATTACTAGCAATAAACTTAATTTCAAAATGGATATAAACTATATTCAAGTGTTGAGGTAGGTGGGATTAGAACAAATATGGGAGCAAACTATTTAAATGATTATTGTATAAGGTACTGGAATCAACTTCCCCATTAGGTTAAGATTAGGAGAAACATTTAAGATTTTAAATCTAAGGGAGTGCTGATTGAGGGCCAGGTATAAGGTTGGGAGTTTGGGTTTTAACCTTTATTTTGCACTGTTCCCACCATTCTGTACATGTTCTCCAGGCTGCAAGAAACTATGGATCATGATGAATTAGTGATACATATGTATGAGCATGGAAAATATATTTTTTTAAAGTTAATGAAATGGCAAATGAGCATGAACCTTCCATTATATGTTTCATTTATTAACCATGGACATGTCTTTGACTTAATCAAACACCCCTGTACATCAACTCAAACTTGTTCATTGTGAAGCTTTATATTCACTCTCCGAGGGGAGTTCGATTGATGCCTGTAGTTCAGTGGGTAAAAGCACTTGACTTATTATCAAGAGGTTGTGGATTCGATTCACACCAGGCACTGAGAAATCAATGTTCATTTTTTTTTTGTCAGTAATTCATCACCAAATTTACCAACTCTTTAAAATTAACAGATTTTGGGGATGAGTATATCGGTATGATTAAATTAGATGTATATAAAACTAGGTTGCTTTTATAAATATTGACTACATACTGTTTTCATAAATATCACAGTAGCTGGTGTGATATATAACATATTGCTTTTGTTTATTGTGCAAAACAATTCTTCGAAAGCTTTTATACTGTACGTTCTTAACTCTGTTCGCTTTTCCACATAGTTCCAAGGTGGCATCAACACATGGAGATCATAAAATCTATATATGTGATGTCAAAACCGGGAAGCTGCTGCACAAGCTTGAAGGTCATCCCAGAACGCCTTGGTGTTTAGCATTTCATCCTACTTCAAATGATATTCTAGCGTCAGGCTGTTTAGGTGGTGAAGTCCGCGTGTGGGACTTACATGTAAGTGAATACTCAATTAGCATGTTTGGTTTTACAAAGGCTTTCACAGTAAAAATTGTTATGAACAGATATTGGTAGGAGCTTTTACCCTACTCTTATTTTCATTTTCTCGAAAATGGTATATTAAATAAAACTTTTCAATTTTCACAATGTTCCAAAGAAAGATTTTCCCCAAAACAAAAAAAAAACAAAAACAAAAAATGCCAGAAAAGTGAAAATGTTAGCATAGCAAATGCATTTAGTTTGTTTATAATGACAATACAGTCAAAGAGCGTTTCACGAGGGAAATGGGCTTTTCTCAGAGGACCTCACATAATTAAAGACTGCTTTTCTTGTAAGGTCTTTCTCAAAATAGAATTACTGCAGAACCTACACAGGAAGCAAACGCAAACCTGGAGATTCCATAGCAGAACGTGCTAAAGAGTGTGTCATATGTCGCAGAGTAAATGGTTGCTGAATGATCACAGGGAAAATTGATTTTTATTTATTTTATTATTATCTTTAAATGATTTTATTTTCGTTTCAAATTTTCCAAAAAAATGGACGAAATTTTCAAATTTATTTTTACCTGAAAAATAACATATCAAATTATTGCACATCTAAAGTAATTGACAGGATTGTAAATTCCTTGCCAATGCCTTGGTTCTAATAACAACCTATGCCCCAAAATACCAGGGGTTTTTTTTACCAAATATTTTCTGTAATTTTATTAAAACATGAATTTATATAAAATTTAAAATTGTTTAAAACATATACCATGTCAGTAAATCGGGAGTAAGTAAACTCATTATATACATCTGCCTTCAATAGAACATTTTCGATCAACCAAGGGTTTATTGCATAACATTCTGCTGTGGGGACTTCAGAGGTTATACAGCGAAATCTTCTTAAAGGACACTCCCAAATAGCAGATACCTCTGTTTAATGGACAGTTTCCAATTCTCAGTCTCGGTGCTTGTTATCCTCTAACCCACCTGAATACCAGACACATCTAAAGATTTCACAAATGCTTACATATCCATTATTCAAAAGGTTTATTGTATAATTCATAATGTGTTTAAAGTAAAATATAATGTACTATTTTTAACATGGACAGGGTAATGTTATACATTGAAATGGAAGAAATCTCAAAAAGTTCGACAAAAGTCTCAAAAAGTGTATTCCTCAAAATGTGAAATTATACAAATGGGCAAATATATTCTTACACTAAGATTTATGTCTGACGTGAGGGTGTTTCAGGTGTAATGAATAAACTTGGATTTTTGTCAAACGATATGTTTTGAGATGTGAATTTTGTTGTTCAGTCTAATATGACCTGGTCATGGGATGTCACAAATGGCTTAGCGTTAAAGAACAGTAGTCAAGATTATTTCCAGTAGAAATAGGTGAAATTGTTAATGGGAGCAAAAGAAAAACATTTTTCCAATGATTTGCGAAGCTTAATTTTAACTTCAAACTGAATAAGCAATTTTTTCGCTGTAGTCTATTTCTGTTAATGATCGTTATTTCCTGTAATCAACGGATTCTTCAGGGTTAGTTTGTATCATCTGGAAAGAGATATGTATGCAGAAGTTGATAAAACTGCTACAAAGATAGCATATGCTTTGTAAAGACCTGAGTAATTAAATGTGAATAAAACTGTGTTAAACTACTGAAAATAAAAATGTGTTCATTATGGATGTTGACTTGTGTGGGCTCCGAGCCCCTCCCCCAATAATTTAAAATAAAGCGAATTCCTGCAGTTGTAATGTGTTCACTTAGCATGTGGTTATCCCATGTTCAACTCCCAACTTTTTGTACAAAAAAACAAAACAAAAAACAACACTTACTTTAAATTTTAGTGCAAAGAACACTTACTCAGAGATCTCATAAAGATCGCACTGCTCACTGTAGTCCGGGGTTTGGTTCCCTAGGCCTTAAGAGGTTCGGATTCCTCGGAAAACTGTAGGTCCAGAGGTTCGGATTCCTCGAAAAACAGTAGGTCCTGGCGCAGCATGACCACTGTAGTCTTTGAGCCGTAAAACCACAAACAAGCAAGCAAACGAAACGTGAAAATTTAAATTACCAAATTGTAATTTTCATATTTTACATGCTTAAAAACATGCTTGTCACACAACTTTTGCATTTGTACATGTAGTTTCAATTGTTTTCTGTTTGATGTAATGTTTGTCATACCCCGCCAAACCATAGACTTCGATTAAGAGATCACCTCTCTACATGATCAGTTTTTTTACAGAACCTAGGTTGGTCACCATGGGATGTTTTACTGTATTATTGTTTCACATATACGTGTGCTTGCTGTACCCTCCCCCCAAATAATTTAAAAAACCCTACATTTATGTATTCTTTCGAGATTATGGATAATTGTAAGTAGAGATTACTAATATTTTTATAATTTATTATCATATTAGAAAATTTGGTAACACAGGATTAACGATCACTGATACCTACTTCAACCTGTATAAGCTTGATTATGGTAACAATATGCTTTGCAGGTTATGTTAAACTGTGGATCTCATAGGACCCGTTATGCAATCTTAGAATGTAAAACTAAAAATGTTAACTTTAGACTGTAATTATATCTTGATATTGATTTATGACTGTAATTATGTATTGATATTTATTACAGGATATGCTTGTACTCTTTAATGTATATTCACTTAAATTATCTCATCTGGACACCATGTTCATATATACTTGCATAGACTATTGAATTGACATTTAAATGAATTCCACACACAGAACTGACCACTGAATTTTGGTAAAGAAATTTCCAGAAGTCTAACACTTACTTTATTACTATTTAATGTATTCGAAACCGATGTTAAATTTATTTTCAAACGCCTTAGAGTTACGTTTATGTCTTGAACTTCGGTATCCAGTTCATTAATAGCGGTTTCATATTCATGAAGTTGATGTTCGTCCAATATTTCAAAAGACTGATCCTTAACTTCTTCCCATTTTTCTTGATTCTTCTTAACTATCTCCAGTGTTCAGGGTCGCCACAAGCGACTAAAAGGCGACTATTTGCAACTATTTTTGATCTTAGGCAACTATGGTGACTTTTTTCGTTGAAAACAGCCCCTAAAGCTACTATTTTCGTTAAATTGGAAGTTTTTTTCACGTTCTGGCGACTCTTTTCCTTTTTCGTTTATTCTCATTTTTTCTATCAAGGTTTGCGAACATTTCATAGTTTTGACAAAATTTAATTATGTGATGAAAATGATCCTCAAATGTTCGGTTTGACGAACGGCATGTGTAGATAATGGAAAAGGGAAAAAACGCAGAGAATCTGTGCGAGTGACATCTCTGGGGAACTTTTTCGCCATCCAACATGTGTGCAGTACAAGCATTTCCAAACTACTTTCAAATTTTAGATATGTCTCTCTCTCTGTGTCTGTGATAATTTTTGTTTCATAAGGGCTAATTATACCAGGGCATACTGCTAGCGTAAGGCCCGTAGTCTCGGTCCTTGTGCTATTGCTCACCCACAAAGGTTGTAGAACTCCATCACTAACTTTACCCGTTTTCTACTTGCCAACTTGTAAAGTTTTTCACCGAATTGATCCAGTACCACTTACATTCTAGATTCTCATTAAAGATTTAGGTGCTATGATTTTTTATTTATATTTTCAGAAATAAAAAGAAAGCTTAAGAACGATTTAATGAAAGCACTT
This sequence comes from Dysdera silvatica, assembly GCA_006491805.2. Lineage (NCBI taxonomy): Eukaryota > Metazoa > Arthropoda > Arachnida > Araneae > Dysderidae > Dysdera > Dysdera silvatica. The sequence continues at coordinate 170,077,298 of QLNU02015003.1, forward strand.
TTCCTCGATATTTATAGCATGTTTTTGTTTCATTTTTTATTACTACTATTCTACTCACAACATCAGCATACCAAACACATTTGGATTCAAACCATGCGGCTCGTAATTGGACTTTTGTGAACAACTTGAACTTCGTAAGAGTATTGATCATAGAGGGGAACTGTGTACGAAATAATTGTTAGAGTATTCCTTTGAAGCAGAACTGATCGATACAATACTTTACTCCCAAACCCAGATTTGGGGTGCGAAATACGTTAAATACAGCAGTGTTCCCCACCCCTCTTTCATCCATAGTATGTACGGTGAGACTCCTTCGGTCACCGTAATCTGCTAGAAAACTGGCCTTTCCGAGGGATGGTGGTGGAACAGGAGCCCCTATAAAGAAAATTCAAGGCTGTTAAATTTTGAATTTCTCAATATCCCCAATGCATTAAAAACGAATGTACGTTCAGGTTAACAAAGTTTATCCGTGTGCTTCATTAATCTTCAAATAGAGATGGACTGTATTATCAAATAGCCTTCCTTGTTAAAAGATATTATTACTAATGATAACATTCTGCCTTCACTTGACAAAGGGAGCAGTTGGCTCCCGAAACGTCGTGTTTTTAAACCTTACGCCAGTGTCGAAATAACTGTTTGTTATTACTAATTGACGTATAGTTTCTTAGCTTGCTTGTTGGAGGCAGTGAGAAACACCTGGTATAACAAATGTAAAGAAAAGATTTATTGAATTTCAATGCCTATAGACAAAACTCTTGAATAACATGAACTATTGGCTGATAGTTTTCGTTTTCTAATTCTTACATTCTGATTTTTTCATGCAACAACATATAATGAGAGATGGTTCTCTAGACTCATGCGACTTAATCAAATATTTTTAAAGTATATTTATAATTTATGGAATAACTCTATAAGTCGCATGTAATACAATGTGGAGAGGCCAAAGCCGGCTGTGACTGAGTCAACACTAAATAATGGCGCCAACATCATCCCATCTGTATAAGAAATGACAGTTGGAGTGAGATGAGCAAATTTTTAATAAACTTCACCTCATTAAACCTCGTATTGAGGTGTGGCAGTCTAGCTACAGAAGTGACTGTCGTAAAGAGGTCACTCTGGCTAGACCACATTGGGCACACACATTTTCCCCATCAACATCTGTTAACATTAGAATCGCGGCTTCGGTCATTTTGACCGTTCTTGAATATTCTTTAAAAACTATATAAAAAATACAATTTTGTTTTTGTTTCAATAATACTAACGTAGTTAGGTTAATTTTAGCAATTAAATAAAATTTTTAGCATATATTTTCTTTCGGAAAAACTATTATTTACGGAAAAAAAAATCTTTAATATCATAACGTCAACTAAAATTAACCTTAAGTCATTTGCGGATCCAATGGGATGTGGTGGGACTATCGCCCCCTCCCCACTCCGTGCCGGGGTTGTATCATAAAAAGTGGAAGGATTTTTTAATTTATAGTCATAAAATTGCAAAAAAGGAAAAAAAAAATGTAGAAGTAAAATTTAAACTGTTATCAATTTTTAGTTACGTAAACCGGGACAGAAATTAAAATTAATGCCAAAATTTTAAGCAAACAAAAGCTATGTACAATTTTTCAAGGTTGTTATTTGACAAAGATTGTAGCTAATGTTTCTCATCCATTGCAATTATTTCGCACATGGTTTATATTTTGTTGCGTGGAAGGAAAATGTTTTCCATGGTCATCTCTTCTATATTATTCCTCTCGATTTCACAAATTGATAGAATAACGTTAATATTTGATTAATGATGTTAATGATTAATGTCACTAATTAATAACTTTTCTAATGTATCTAATTCATTCATGCATGTAAATAAACTGATTTATTGATTGATAATCAAGCCAAATTATTTCGTTTCACATATTGAAATTCAATCAGCCAAAAAAATCTGAATAATTCCACGATGTTCGCATAATTATGATACATTATTAATTAGTCATATACAGTCGAGTCTCTATTTAACGAAGTGCCATCGTTCCTCTGAAAAACTTCGTTATAAGGAAAATTCGTTAAATAGAAATTAACATAAATGATGAAACTTAATTTCGATAAAATGAAAAAGGGTGAATTTAGACAGTAAAACTCATTTTATTAGACACTTTTTTTTCCAACAAGTTTAAATATTTTTCATATACAAATACATACAAATTAATTAATTAAACAACAAAAAGAAACGACCGAGGCTTACCTTTCATATGTATGATCCTCATACAACATATTTGAAACAGAGAAATAATCACTAATTTTGCTTTGTACAAGTATCTTGTTAAAAACGTTTTATTTATAGAAATTCTCACACTTTTGTAAATATCGGAACACGTCATCTGTAACATTTTCTTCAAACTGTAATCCCTGTCGGATTGTTTCGAATGTGGTGGCGCTGAATAAAGTATTCATGACGACGGACCAGAATATAATAAAATTATATATGTTTATTTCTAATTTTCTCCGCTTTACTGGGAGAATGATGTTGGCTGATGGAATTAGCGCTTTAAAGAATTGCAATGCGGTCGACGCAGTCGGCGCCTGAATTACAACTGGTTAATACAACAATTTTCCGCAAGGTGGCGGTACAAAGCATGAAAATGGTAGAACTGTTTTATAAGACTTAACAGAATGCTTTTATCACTTCATCTTGTGAAGGTTTTTCAATAGTCTTTTTATCTTCATCATCTCTTACTGTAAATTCTTCATTACATTTCTTAACACTTTGCAAGATTTCATGCTCCATAGGATATTCGGCGATCACAATATCTTCATCAACATTCAAAAATTCAAAGAGCTCTGCATGTTCTTCAACACCCCCCATTGTTTTTCAGCTTTTGCCATTTTGCACTTAGTAATTCTGCCAAGCCCATATCAGATTCTGATTCATTTTCTTCGATGTCAGCTTTTAAGCTGGCTTTCACAAAGCAGTTGTGGATAGCGATGCAATCACATCACATTCCCAAGCTTTCATCATCTCCGATATAGAAATTCTCAAATTAATAAGATTGTCCTATACATTGGCTCTTCTCTATGTCTAGGAAAACTTTTTGCAGGATACGTTTTCGATAACGCAATTTAAGAGTCTGTGTTGTGCCTTGGTCTAATGGCTGATGTTTCGAAGTTGTATTGGGAGGAAGGAAAATTAGTTTTATATTCTTCGGTTTGCATTCTTTGGGATGTGCAGGACAGTTGTCTATAATCGACGCCATGTTACTATGTCGTTTTCTCAATCGGACATACCATTTTAATAGCCACTTATTAAAAAATGCAGAAGTTATCCATGACTTTTTATTGAATTCATAATCCACCTCTAAAGTTTTTGCACCTTTTAAGCATCTCAGGGTTTTACTTTTTCCAATAACTAGCGGTTTTAATTTTTCTTCACCAGTCACATTCGCACAGAGTAGCACAGTTATTCTTTGCTATGTTTCCCTTCAAAACATTTGCCTTTGAATGTTAAAGTTTTATTCGGCAGACACTTAAAAAATTTGACAGTTTCATCTGTGTTAAAGATGTCCTTTGTCTGATAATCTTTCCAAAGTTTTACACCATCTTTTTTCCAATTTTCACATATGTCTTCTGACGCATTTTCGCTTTCTCCTGATAGGATTTTATACGAGATTCCATGTTTCTTTTTAGATTTATCTAGCCACCCAATGCTTGCTCGAAGTTTTCGAGTGCCCCAAATCTTTAGCAAAATGCAGGGCTTTTTGTTGGATCACAGGACCGGAGAGTGGCAGATTTTTATCCCGAATTATTATTATCCATTTGAAAACAGCGACATCAATGTCTGTATACAAACATGGTTTAAATCTTTTTCTGTTCACATTTACACCATTTTACTGTTGAATGGTAATTACAGAACGATTTTTTAAAATTGTTGTCACACTGCTTGCGGCTATACTGTACTTTATGGCCAAATCTTTCGTTTCCATTCCTTCATCAACATCATTTATAAGTTCCACTTTATTCGAAAGGCTCAAACCTTTTCTTTTCAACATTTCAAGCAAGTTGTGTGTGACGCACGTTACGTACTGACTGAATAGAAATGGTCTTTTACAGAATTTTCAGTTTGCTTTACTTTCAAAAACAAACTCCCTTGAAATTTTGCATTGGTAACATAGGAACAAAACCACAATTTTCAACTTATTCCAGATGTTCCGCACATGCTCTCCCTCCCCCACTTAATTGAGGTCAACCCCATTTTCAAGCAATGCAACATGTGTGTGCGAGAAGCAAATTTCGTGGCTTAGCCACACCTGCAGAGTGATAACACATTTTAGTAAAACCCGGTTACTTCTAACTGAAGTTCCCAGTTTAGAACAATAGAATTATTTATCACAACTGGTCATATGTCCACAATACAGAAGGCTACCTCACCTCCATCTTTTTGCTTAAAATGCTCAACTATCCCTTCTAGCTAACAGGCCCGCTGAAAAATTGTAAAAGGTAATTTAAAAATAAAATCAAATTCTTTATAAAAAGAACTTCGTTATATAGAAATTGTTTTTCGTAATATGGAGACAAATTTACATGTTAGTGCCATTCAAAGTCAAGGTTCCGCCGAAAATTTCATTAAATAGAAAACTTTGTTATATGGAAGTTCGTTATATGGAGACTCTACTGTATATATATACAGTATATTATTATTACTTTATACATCATATTATTCTTGTTAATTGATTATTATAATAATTATTTACACAAAAAACGACAACGCGATGAAATTGATCGCTTCCGCGGTTCTAGGTCCATATGCTTATAACTACGGTTCTCTGTAATGTATTTTTTTAAAACTTTATATATGCTATTAGGAACATATTTTAGGAAAAGTCAAGAATTTCTAGCTTTCAAACACGAAAGGTTTAAAAGATATTTGAGTTTAAACTTCACAAGTGGTCAATTTGACTGCAGCCATGGTTCTAGTGTTAAAGGGAGAAGATGCCTCAATGTGTGCCACATGTGGTGAACCATTGAACATTTTACACATTTTAACCACTTGCATAAATTTTAACCAGGAACGGTCATAAGATTTTAACCAAAATAATTTTACTCTTCATGACATTTTATGTGACTCTTTTAATCATGAAATCATTTTTAACTTTTTACTTGGTATTGGCTTTTTAAATTTCATCTGAATTTACATCTTTTCATTTCATTTTATCTCTGTTATAATTTTGCCATTTTAGTTTTTAATTTATCTCTACATTAAAATCATATGTACGGTCTCACCTTGCTTGGCGCAGAATCACCATTGTTGTCCTTGCGCCATAAAAATACAACCAACCAACCATAGATATAAAGCCATTTTCATGGCATAAATCTGATTCATTTGATTCCTGTTTGCTAATAGGTTCTTATTATTATTTTTTATTTTTTTCATTTCTGACCCTTAAAAGTCCTTAAATTTCATGTAAAGAAATGTGTACGAACCCTGTTTATCTATTTGAATATAAATCACATTGACATGTGTTACCAGTACAAGTGATAGTTATTTTTTAATGATTAGCTTTAATGGTTTTAATTTTGATTTTTTCAGGGTAGGAGTGAAAGGTGGGGTGCGGAACAAAATACTGTTATTACATCCATTGCATTTCACCCATTTGATAAAGTTCTTGTTATTGCAACTTTTAATCAGATACATTTCTGGAATTGGGCTTTGAAGAAGCCATTTGCTGTGTGTCATACTAGTTCAATACGAGAAAAAATTAGGTAAGGATTTTGTGTCAAGTTTATCTTAAGTTGTGTAAATGAAACATGATTTTATTTCTATATAACTTTCTTTTAGGCCCTGCAGTGGCGCAATGCGTTTGCCTAGTGCACAGTTAACTCGGGTTCGACTCCCAACAGTGCAAAGAACGCTTACTCAGAGATCTCATAAAGATCGCACTGCTCACTGTAGTCCGGGGTTTGGTTCCCTAGGCCTTAAGAGGTTCGGATTCCTCGGAAAACAGTAGGTCCCGGCGCAGCATGACCACTGTAGTCTTTGAGCCGTAAAACCACAAACGAACAAAACTTTTTTCATATAATTTTTCTAACTGTGATAATCTTTCTCTTACTGTTCACAATTGAGTTTACTTAAGTTTTTGCCTTGGAAGTGAAATTTTGTGTTTATCGATTTTCTTCAACTGTCTCAATTTTCTGTTACATATGTTATATTTTGTTCCCCACAAATACTTTAAATACAAGTCAAAAATTATTGCTTGCCAATTTATTTTTTATTTATACATACTGACTTTTAATGAGAATTAAAATGTCATGGAAAAAGGAAAAAAGTCGCCTAGATGCAAAATCAAAAGTAGAAAATATTGCAAAAATTAAAATTTGAATATTCCACATGATTTTAATTTCTTTATACTCGAATAAAATTGAAATGTCGTTAATTTTTCACAATATAATAATGGCCTTGTAGTTCTGACAGTGTTTGAATGTGTGTAATTAAATAGCTATTAAATCATCTATCAAATGTAATAAAGCTATTTTATAACAACAGGATAGCTTGGATTACGCTGTGCCACGATTTAATCTTCTTGCAAGGGATCCAAACCTGTCACCCGTGGAATCAAATCCAAACCTATAATATGTAGAAAAGTGGCATACATTTTATTACATCATCAGGAGTCTGAACTCCGGATTTTGGTGCAGTACAGACATCCACTGTGTGTTGCCATTATGCCATGATAGGGTTCTTGAAAGCAATTAAATATTGAACTGTTTTTATCAATCTCTTAATGCACTTATAGATGAATGTTTCATTATTTTCTCCAAAGGTTTGTGAAATTCAATCACTTGGGTACAAGACTTATTACTGGAATTTTAAATCAACATGAAAATGTTCCTGACTCGACCGAAAATCAAATAAAAGGCCCTCCAGAAAATCGTCCTAGTTCCAGTAGTGGTATAAATAACAGGCGAAGCCTATGGACTAGGTTGATGTACATGTACCAGCATATTGATGGCATGGAAGAGGTAGGTACATGTTCGTGGTATTTTGCAATTAGTGCTTGCTCAGTCATGATTCAGTCATGATTTTATATACTATATTTTTGTTATAAAAGTTCCAGGGTGGTCTATATTTAAGAAAAGAGGTAGATTAAAGTGTCCTGGTATTTAATATAATAAGTGTTCGGTAATTTGGGAAGTGTTCTTCCGGCATGTAGTCATTGGAGTAGTCCCATGAAAATCTGCTAGATGTCAAGGCAGTGCATAGTAATATGCACCTTAGTGGTGGAACGTGTCCTAGTATGTGGAAGTTAAACAGCAAGTGAATATGTAAGTTTGGTGCAAAGTTAATAAAGACAGACATTAAACATGGAACATTATCCAACGGATCTACGGTTATCAAACCTTGTCAAGAGGCCATGTGTTTGAATGGCCAAAGGTATTTGTTAATGGTATAACATTGGTGAAATACAATTCAAGATTTGGAAGGCTGTCAATAAACCATACTGGCAATATGGATCACATCAAGAATAGACTCCGCGAAGACCAATGTATCACTCTATGCATATTATCTTAGAAATTTGATATCAATAGAGAAGTAATTAGATGCCTCTGGCCTGACTTCTTGGCACCCAAACGAAGATTTTTTTTTTGTGGGAAGACGTTTCTGTAGGTATCGGAAAATGTTTGGGTGCATTTTCATAAAACTGCTTCTTTTGGAATGCCTTATGGAACTTTCTAAGAGGGCGAAAAATCGTGTTTCCGAAATCAGTAAAGCGGTATTGAAAATTCACTTTTCTGACCAATCCTCGAATCCCCTGAGAGTGTTGGCAACCCATTTCCAAAGAGAATGAGAAGAAATTGTTTATACTTAAAGTGCCTGCTGTCCATAATATTCTTAGAATATTAATAGATGGCATTTTATTTCCTTCCGGTTTTCGAATGTGACATAGACTGACGGCATTTTATTATTTCCTTCCTTATTCATTTATTCTTTTTTTTTTTTTAATTTATTATTTATGAAGACAATATTTACTCAAGGTATTTTCATTATGCAGCAAACTCTCTCATTAACATCTATCAAGGGATGGGATAGAAATATCTTCCAAGGAGAAAAGGCTGTGTGAAATTTTATGGCGTGTTTGCCTTTGGACCACAGATTGCCATCCTTAAACAGCAACAGTTGTTAATTAAAACCATGTCGTTGAGGGTATTTTCTGTATATTGCCCAAACCATTCTCTTTTCTCTTCAGGTTCAACTTGTTTTTACCGTACCCACTACTGCACTATATGTTTAGGTTTCAGCATTATTTTATGCATTTCCTTTTTAGTATGATGGACATTTCATTCTCCAGCGGAAGCAACATCCACTTGTGAAACAATTCTTTTCTTTCAATGGCGTCCAAATTGCATTAAAGGAAAATTCATATCAAACCTTTCTTTAATGCTTCAAATAATTAAGGTCAAAGAAAAAAAACATAAAAAACTGTATTGTTAATACGTTCATCTCATGTTGAGTCATTATCAAGAAACATGCTTCTAATTTTGTACTAGAGGTGGTGACGAATTATCGATTATCCGTAAACTTTGATTTACCAATAATCCCAATTAATCTTGAAGATAGAGTATGATCTATATTACAGCAAATTGCAATGTTTATTTTCACTAATATACTGGAAATTGCTGACTGTTTAAAACATGACAATTTAAGAACGTGCACGGATCTCGCTGTCTAAAAAAAACCTTTTTGTAAAACGCCAAATGACAACTCTTCTCTATCCTTCATATGTCTCTCTAATTTCTTTCTGTTTTCCCTGTGGAAAGGAAGGCAATGTAAGGACATTGGAGCTATTCAGAAGGCCTTGACAGATGAGCTGAAAAGCGTAGCAGAGGAAGCTTTCTTGCGCTGCTTCCAAAACATTCAGAAACGTTGACCATATTGTATCAATTCCAAACAGGACTTCTTTTTGAAGGGAACAAGAACCATTAGTTAATAAATTTAATATTAAATTATTTATATTGGTAGTCCTAAATTGTTATTACAGAGGTAGTATATACTATGTCAGAGGGATGTGTAAACTATTAGTTAGCTATTTTGCACAGGTGTTCAAGTAGTTTGTGGTCACCTGGGTGTAAAACTGGAGTGTATTTGCTCACATTCTTTCTCTCTCTCTCTCTGTGTTTTAAGGCCTTGTTAAGCTTCCCTTTTCATCAGTATACTTATGTTTTGGCTTTATGCCAGATTTGCTTACCATAGTTAAAGTTCAGTTGTTTTATTGCAGTTTTAGATGGAGTCATATATCTGCTGCAGATGTCTCGCACAAATACTAGTCAAGTCACGAAATTAGATTATGTCAAGTCCAGTTAGAACCATCTCACAATACCCTATGCTATATTTTTCTTATAGAGTAGTAACACTCTGCCAAAAATAAATCTAATCACCCCAAAGTGAGCGTGCAACCAGAATGAAATCAGCATGTGTAATGTTGAAAAGGTAAAGGGTTGATTAAAATATCAAATCAAGGGTCTGTTTTAGAAGCGGCTGCATCATAATAATAAAGTTTAAGTATTACATAAACACCTTTTGGGGGTTGGGGTTGCCGTTGTGCTTATTTTCCTATGTTAGCCAATGTTAATTTTTGCTTACTGGGGTGGGGGTTGAAATGGCCAAAATATTGCTTACTCAGTACTTGAACTCTCCTCCCATAGTTACAAATCGGTAAGTAGTAAAGTCTCTTCTGAAATCCTTATATGTTCTAATATATGGCATGGAGTCAAACAAAACCCCGATGTTGTTATTCTGTAGCAAATTGTGCCAAGCATTTATAGTTTTCTCCAGATACCAAATTTTTTTCAACTGACTGGAGCTGATAACCAACATGTATTAGAGAACTTTGGTTGAAGATAAAGCTGGGGACCTTACTGGTCAAGAAAGGATTTCCGCACCACGGAAACACTCCAGAGTGCAGTGACTGATCCACATGTGTTTTGTGGGCATGATCTTGCTGATAAATATCTATTTGAAGGTGTGGAACAAGAAGCAAAGTCATTTATTGCAAGGTTTATTGAATGTATTAATTTGCTGTTAGTGTGCCATATAAGACTTCTAAGAGTGATCAGCTATCGTAGGAAATGTCTCCCACACTATAAATTGCCCGTGTGTACAGCTTAATCTTATTTAGGCCAGAATGATCTCTTTTATCCTTGCGCCATAAAAATCCAACTAACCAATCTTTAATTGATGCTACTCTGGTCAAGTGATCTGAATTTCCATACTTTTGAAAATACTTTAAAAACTGTCTAAAATCCTGCTTTTGTGGAATGGGATTGAAATTATGGAACATTTTAAAAATGACTTGTTTTACTATTAAAATATTGTGATCTCAAAAGCAGGAACATTGATAAAACCTTTTTGAAGTGATTCAAAACACAATAAAACTTCAATGTTCTGACCAAAGGCAAGAAAAAGCTATAATTGTTTCATTTTAAAAATATATATTGTGTATTTGGTTGACTATTATGTATTTTTTAATCCATCTAAATTCATTATAAACAAGAATGATTTTAGTAAATTTTAAAAACAGTAAGTTTTTTTTCCATGATTTAAAATGTTGGTACTGCATCATAAAATAAGTTTATTACCTTGCTATAAGTTAAACAAATATTATTTTTAATGACTGTCAGTTGTAATGTCTGACTTTGTGTAATTCCTAGGAGATTGTTGTGAACAATTTCCACTGTATATGAAATTTGATGATTGCAGTGTTTTGACAATTTTCTTTCTAATATATATATGTGTTTTTTCTACAGTTTGCAAGAATCCATGATGACCACAGCCCTGCAATGCAAGAGGAAGCTTTAAACCGTGCCCGCCATTATGCAGAAGCTATAACTCAAGCAAATCGCATACAAAGAGAATTGACACATTTGTGGACTCCGTCTTCAGGGACCTCTGGTTCTCGTTTAGATAGTCAGACCAGTGGTAGTACTAGCAGCTCTGACACAAGAGAAATCTCTGAATCACATGAAGAATTTTTGGTTAGAGCTTTCTGGAGAACATTCAATCGTTTACGAACTATTTGCACAGCACTGGAAAGGAGAATGCACCAATTACGAAGAAACAGTGAACCACAAAATACTGATCTCCCCCTTGATCCCCCGGAACTGCCTAGTTCCCTTGAGATACCAATTGATCCAATTCCTGGGTAATTTTTTATATTATTTAATAAAATATATTTCCTTACATGGGTATTTCGTCTTCCCTTTCACGCTTGTTTAGTGATGACATTGTATTTGTCTTGTTTCATGCATTGCCTTTTTGAGACCCTTGCAGTATAATATTACATTTTTCATTGCATTACTATTAAATTAGGTATGCTTGCATGATATTTTTCAAGAGCAATATACTTTTCACCTGTAATTTGAAAATATTTTAATTTTGTACTATATCATTATAAATGAAATAAAACACAACTTACATTTTAACACTTGTGTATTTAAAAAAATGCAAAAAAAATACGTTTTTCAGGGGATGGTTGCTCCCTGTATGTCCGTAATAAAATTTTCTCAACATAGTTTAGAAAATTTTTTTGTTAAGGACAAATTAATCAACCCTATGATGGTATATAATAAGTTGCCGTATGTTAATGGTTGGCGTGGGAAAGTTGTTAAGGCAGGGGTTGCCAAAGTGGTTGACATCAGCCCCCAGGGGTCGATTGTGTGTGTGTGTGTGGGGGTGATAGAAAAATAAAATAAAATTTTATATGTTTACCCTCTTATTATGGATTAATATGTAATGTTAAGAAGGAAAGGACATAAAAAACATACCCATTTGATGTAAAGGGTGTGTTTATTTTATAATATATAGTTATATATGACTGTATAATAAATTTATTACTATACATATATGAATATTATTAGTTTAATGGTTAAACCAATATAATATGTACTATATTATACAATAAACACTGTAACTCTATAAAATAATCTAAAAACTCACTTAAGCATATTTTTTGCTTATCCTATTGTAACTACATAATAGTAAAATAGAGGTGGGGGGGGGTCAGTGAAAGGTCAAGAGACTCTTGAAGTGGTCGATGGTCAGAAGAGTTTGACGACCCTTGTATTAAGGGATACATCCTTTAAGCAATACCTGCCAAAGTGAAATCAAGAGCTCAAAATTTTAAACTGTATCAACATAGCTATATCATATATCATTTTAAAGCTTGAAATCTCTATTTTCTATATATGCTACCCATTTTTCAATATATCTCAAGTGAAAAAAAAATATATATTTAAAAATTTGTTCTTATACGACTAATTTTTCTCCTGCCCATTTTTAATAGAAAAACAAACAACAGAAATCAACTGATACTAAATTTTGTATAGCTCATATAATCTTACAGTTCTGTGGAAAAATTATATTTTTTGACAAAAAGAAATTTCAATAGTTTTAAAATTTATATTACTGGAATTTTCCTGGAAGGAACAAAGGTTATGTTTGTAACAAAGATAAAGCAAAAGTTACCACAATTTCTTAAAAAAAATCAATGAATATTTATGTCTTTTCTGGTGTTCTTAGCTTTTCTATAAGTAAATGATTTGCCATAAATTAAATTCTTCCAGGATTCATCATTTAAAAAAATGTTACAGATGCAACAGTTTCTATTACGTCTGTAACACACACTCAAATATCTATAGAACTTAATTTAAACAAATAAATGTAGAAATAACCATAACTACTGTGTAATGCTAAGAGAAACCGTAATTTGATGTTTGCTGCTCAAAGTTCTATATATAAATCAATTAAAACAAAGTAACTTAATTTAATAAAAATCATTTCTTATATTAATATATTCAAATATATATATATGTGTTTCTAATTAGGTTTTTTTTTTTTTTCCCATATAAATAGTGCACCAATTTCGTAATTTCGGGAGTAATAATTACACAAAAAAAATTGGCAACAGTATTTGAAAATATTATTTATTTCTTCAATTTGACAATATAATTACTCATAATCAATCCAAGAAAGAAAGATACGATCGTCACTCGAATACGTGGAAAGAAAATCAAATGCCAAAAAAAAGACATTTATTTATGGTTTTCACTGAGATGTTTCAATTTTTCAAAGGTGAAAATCAAAACTCAGATTGAATTCTCATATTTTGCTTTGCTTAGACCACAGCTTGTTCCTCTTTCACCTGAAACACCTCCTAACCTGTATGCATGTATATACCATCCAGGATTGGCAAGGTTTTGGACACTACAGTAAAATCCATGGTATTTACCGTCCTGTCAAAAACTGTCTGAAACTGTCCAAAACCTCCTTATGCTAAACCATGTAAAAATGAACACTAATATAAATAACCATATGTAAAAACATTAAAATTGAAAAGTGAATTATGTACACCAGTTATATTAATTGATTTTATATTACCAGGTCCAACATATGGATGCAGAATGTATCGTGTTATTGTTAGATTTTTCATATATACAGCCATATAATAATAATATATGTGCTGATGACAGCCACTCTGTTACATTTAAAGAAACAGAATTTGCATTAGGTTGAATATTGGGTTTATTTAAAAAAATTACATTTGTACTGTGAAAAGTGACATGAAAATGAAAAAAAAAAAATTAAATTACAAACACTACAGCAATAAGTATGCAGTACAAAAGAAGTATTTATAATCTACTTTAATCGGCTCCCTTAACATCCGATATCACAACCAGTTTAGCTGCTGTGTTTGTGCCTAGATGATTTTTCTAAGTTTTGAATGTATTACTTCAAAGTTGGAAAATATTCTTTCAATCGATGCAGAATTTGCTGAACATGAAAGTAAAAAAACCATGTTTTGTAGACCGTTTTTGAAAACCCTTCTAATTCTAGAGTTTTTCCTGCTGCTGTCCACCATGTGACTGGATTGATACTTCTTCCAGATGCAGTGAAGTAGGAGGAAAAGGCACAACTTCAGCTTCATATGCAATCAAAAGGTGAATGCTGTTGGGATATTTGTTTACTAACCATGAACGTGCAACTTCTTTTTGATTGGTAGACAGCTCCTTCTCCCTTATATTTCGGATTTAGCAAATAAGCCAGGAAATGGAAAGGTTTTATTGCAAGCTCCATTCGTTTTGTAACGTCTTGAATGTGGGGCTCTAAAGACTCTTCTTTCAACAACATGAGCCATGTATGACAGGCTTCATGAATGGTAGCATTGTCTTTTTGCAAACGGTCCAGTGAAACAGCAACTAGTTTCGGTGGTTGCAATGCATTTTTAGCCTGTTTATATAAGTTAAACTCATTTATAAGAGTGGTTATGTCTTTGTCATTTTCATGTTCCTCAACTATTTTTTGATATGCTTCTCTATTGTGCAGACAAGTTTCAATACAAGTCAGTTGACTCCTCCACCTTATATCTTCTGGCAACTGGGGCTTCAGTGAATTAGAAATTGCATTATCAGTGACCACAGCCTTTACATCACAATTATATTCATTATTTGCCTTTGCAATAGCTGATTGTGGAACACCTCTATTATATCGTGCATTTTTTGTATGTGCACCTGGTTCCACTGCATCCAAAAAATAAGATTTCCCCTCACTCTAAATGGAAGTTGCAATAACTAGATCATTGTGTATGTTTCTCCACCCATCTTCAACCAGGGTGACTTGTTTGCCTTCGATTGGGGGTCTTGGTTCTATTTGTAACTTCTGCAGACACATTTCCAAAAGTTCTCCTCCTAAAGCTTGACGACTTGGTGGACTATATTCTGGGCGCAGAGCTGAAACTAATTCTTTGAAATTATGATGTTTTACTGCAGTAAAGGCAATATTATTTGAACAAAAAAATTGGCAATGAGTAAATTCAAATTTTCTGCAGTTCTGTGACTTGTTTTTAAAATATGTGAATCTAAACACTGTTGAGATGTCATCTTTTTTTTTTTTTTTTTTTTGGTGACACCATAAATCCACTTTCATTTTCTTCTTGGAGTTCTAGGTTTGATGAAGGATGATCTACAGTTTCTTGAGAATCTGTATTACTTACAGTTTCATCTTTATATGTCTTTTTGGCTTTCCAGGATAAAATAGGTTTTTTTCAATCTGTCTACTTTTCCAAGTTGAACATTTCCACAATATTTGCATTTGGCATATTTACTATTACTTCAAGTTTCAGGCACTGTAAATATCAAATGACTGCAACAGAACAAGACACAATATGAGCTGATAGGAGTAAGAAAACAACAGATAAGCATGTAAATCAGTTCCCCTTAAAGCTACACTTATGGCTTTTTGCCTAAACAGCAGGTGCAAGACCCTTCCTGCTTCCAGCTACCTATTTTCATATATAATTTTTTTAATTAAAGAAGAATTTTCAGATTATTTTCTATAATTTTTAAGAGCAGGTGTATTTTTGTTTATTGCCTACTTATTTTATTTATTAACCTGTAAGCTATGCCAGATAATCTTTAATGAATGAAATATCATTTGAGTAGAAATGGTTATATAAACAACAATTAAAGAGATAGAAATGATTATATAAACAACAATTAAAGACATAGAAATTATTATATAAACAACTATAAAGAAGAATTTCTGTTTAAAACAAAACCATCAGTTTTATATTCTTTTAAATGTTATTCATTAGTAATAGTATCATTCTTGTATCATCTGTAAATGAAACTTTATTTTCTAAACTGAATATTTTTTCCATTATAGTTTTAAATTACCTTTTTTTTCTTATTGAAAACACAACTTTCTAATTTGATTTTGAAATTTTTATGGTGTATATTTATTGGTTTCAAACACAAAATATTTAGCTTATTGCAATAGCCATCTAATGGCGATGTTTAAAATTGAAAACAAAC
>QLNU02015003.1:170093242-170119497 GCA_006491805.2 Dysdera silvatica
AGTACTTGCACTACACTTTATTGGCAGCCCTAAATTTTAACGGCCTTGGTCCGTCGCCCAGCTCGCATATCCCTAAGCAGGGCACTGTAGGCCAGTGCAGCTTGCGATCAAGACATTTACTCGAACATTTGTACAAAGCTACAGATTCTAGCGACACTACCAGTGAGTGTGGCCACTGCTCAGAGGTCCTTTTCACCCAGTCTAATTTAAAAATTTGGATAAGGTCTAAGATGAAGGAAAACCGTCTAAGTAGTCTTGCAATAATAAATCCATCGTAATATTGTCATCGACATTGGTCGAGTGATAGAACAGTTTGAACGAGAACGATCTGGCAAAACGAGATACGAGTTTGCTTTGTAGACTGACTTCCTTGAAAATATATATTTTTTAATTATTGCAATAATTACACAAAAGCAGGTAATAATTTAAAGAATCGATTTTTCATTATAGTTAACTTGTATGTCATAAAACATTTATATGAAAGTGAAAGTATACAGCAGAAAAATAAGTAACATGCCTTTTCTTAGTTGCATGCCCCCAAGAGGGGACCATGGATCCGCCCCTGATAAGACAAGGGCCTGGTAAATTATCTTTTTATAAGATGAGTGCTCAGTCTCGACAAAGTTTACTCATAAATATTTTTCATTTTTTAAAAGTTCATACATTAAACTATCATAAGTATGAATAATTAATTATGGCATAATTACTGAGTATCATTATACGCCTTCAATTAATGCTGGTATATTTGCTTACAGACTGGTTACTGGTACTTACAACACAGCTGTTATTTCATTCAGTTTTAAGGACAGCTGGTTTATTTGTGGTTTTACGGCTCAAAGACTACAATGGTCATGCTGAAAAGGAACCTACTTTTTTCTGAAAAATTCAAACCCCTGGACCTACAATTTTCAGAGGAATCCAAACCTCTTAAGGCCTAGGGAACCAAACCCCGGACTACAGTGAGCAGTGCGATCTTTATGAGATCTCTGAGTAAGCGTTCTTTGCACTGCTGGGAGTCGAACCCGGATTAATGGCGCACTAGGAGAACGCGTTACCACACTGCGCCACCACAGGGCCTTTTAAGAACAAAGGATGCACCACACATTAGTGTAATCAACTTGCAGACACTTTTTATGATGGTCATAATGAGCGGTATAGGTCAACTTGTTCACGAATGCTAAAAGATTTCGGCGTCTAAAAATTACTGATTATTCATGAATTTGCATCTTTGTCCTTGGCAGTTGCTGCACAGATGTTAGTTAGGCTTTCTGGGTCTGAGCTTTCTAACGCATTTTTTCACGACTACTGTTCATTTCAGAATATTTCCATGATAAAATTCATAAAAAATGCTCAGAAAACTAAAACATATTCCAGAACGATCTCTCATGACTCAGTATAATTGATGTCAGGGCCTGAACCGGGCCATGGCTCGGCAGTTGAAAGACATTAGCTAAGGAGATCAAACCCCAGGCTACGTGCCTGTAGCAAAAAAAAAAAATGCAAGCCCTGGGTAGCTTGAAATCAAATTCGGATTATTGTGCAGTAGCCATACACAAGATTATTTCTATGGAAGTCACAGAAACAAGATTGGTTACATCACTTTTTTTTTTTTTGTGGAATTGCATTTGAATGGTAAGAGAAGTTGTTTGCCTTGAGTGGGCTATGGAAAGAAGGAACGATTTCATCAGGGTATGCACATCTGATATGTAAGGAACAGATGAAATTGTGGGCTAGGCCTCATGTGGATGACATGATTTGTGGATTACTTTGCAGAACTTATGTGGCATCGCTGCAAAAAGGATATGCCAAAGAACTTGTTTCCAGCATTTTTATGAGCCATAAACCCCATTTTTCCGTCACACACACACACCACCGATCAAGACAACTAGTTGAGTACTTCTAAAATTTTTATTTACGATTTTCAGGTTCTTATGGAGTCAACATTTTAACGATTCAGGAAGTGCACCACTAATGTGATCGATCAGGCTGAAAGGGTGAAGACCAAAGTAGGAGGTCTCCCCTCACAATCCCTCCCCCAAAACTAATACATACCCTTCACTAATTGAGGAAAATTACATGGCCCAAAAAACACCAAAAACAACATGGTGGCAGAACAATTGCCATGTTGCCAGCAGTTTTGGAATCACTTAAAAGAAATTCAGTAAGGGGTTCGTTGTGCAGTTTTACCGAATTAAAATAATAAAGCACACTCAACAGAACCAGGGTTGGCAAGATTTTGAACATTATGGTCAAATCCACGGTATTTACCATGGTTTTCACTGTCCTGCCCAAATCCTCCTTATGCTAACAATGAAAAAATAAACGCTAATATAAATAACCATATGTAAAAGATTAAAATTGAAAGTGAATTATGTGCACACAGTTATATTAATTGATTTTATATTACCACGTCCAACATATGGATGAAGAATGTATCATATTTTTGTTAGATTTTTCATATATACAGTCATATGATATATATATATATATATATATGCTGATGACAGCCACTCTGTTACATTTAAAGAAACAGAATTTGCATTAAGTTGAATATTGGGTTTATTTTAAAAAATTTACATTTGTACTATAAAAAGTGAAAAGTAATATGAAAATGAAACAAAAAACAAAAAAAAACTGCAAACACTACAGAAATAAGTATGTAGTACAAGAGAAATATTAATAATCAACTACAATCGGCCCTCTTAACATCCGATAACACATAACCAGTTTAGCTGCTGTGTTTGTGCCTAGACGATTTCTGAGTTTTGAATGTATTACTCTAAAGTTGGAAAATATTCTTTCAATCAATGCAGAACTTGCAGGCCATGAAAGTAAGAAAACAATGTTTTGTACAGTCTTCCGAAAACCCTTCTATTTCTAGAATTTTTCCTGCTGCTGTCCACAATGTGACTGGACAGATACTTCTTCTAGATGCAATTAAGTAGGTAGGAGGAAAAGGCACAGCTTCAGCTTCATGTGCAATCAAAAGGGAAATGCTATTATGAAACTTGTTTACTAGCTATGAACTTGCAACTTCTTTTTAGTTTGTAGACAGACCTTTTCCCTTATATTTCGGATTTAGCAAATAAGCCAGGAAATGAAAAGGTTTCATGGCAAGATCCATTTGTTTTGTAACATCTTAAATATGGGGCTATAAAGACTCTTCTTTCAACAACATGAGCCATGTATGACAGGCTTCACGAATGGTAGTGTTGTCTTTTTGCAAATAGTCCAGTGAAACAGCAACTGGTTTCAGTTGTTGCAATGTATCTTTAGCCTGTTTATATAAATTAAAATCATTTATAAGAGTGGCTATGTCTTTATCTATGTCATCTTTATGTTCCTCAACAATTTATGATATGCTGCTCTATTGTGCAGAAAAGTTTCAATACAAGTCAGTTAACACTTCCACCTTCTATCTCCTGACAACCAGGGCTTCAGTGAATTAGGAATTGCATTAAGCAATGCACTAGGTATATGGTGATTGTGGAAAAACTTCTGAACCTTCACAATGTTCTTTATCACTGAAACTGGCGTTATATCCTGTCCCGGTAGGTTTAAATAATGGACGCTGCATCCATACATCACCAAGCTATTGTCTTCCTCGCACAGAAGTTCCTTTGCTCTCTCCATAACTCTAGAACTATTGGTGACCGCAGCCTTTACATCGCAACTATATTCATTCTTTGCTTTGCAATAGCCGATTATCGAATATTTCTATGATATTGTGCATTTTTTGTATGTGCACCTGGTTTCACTGCATCCAAAAAATAAGATTTCCACTCACTCTGAATGCAAGTTGCAATAACTGGATCGTTGTGTATATTACCCCACCCATCTTCAACTGGGGTGACTCGTTTGCCTTCGATAAAGGTCTTGGTTCTATTTGTAACTTTTGCAGACACTATGTCCAAAAGTTCTCCTCTTAATGCTTTACGACGTGGTAGACTATATTCTGGGTGCAAGTATGATGTTCTACTGCAGTAAAAGCAATATTATTTGAATAAACAAATTTGGCAACCAGTAAATTCAAATTTTCTGCAGTTCTGTGACTAGCTTTTGAAATATGCGAATTTAAACACCGTTGAGTATTCATTTCTTTTATTGACGCCATAAATACACTTTCTTTCTGTTCTTGGAGTTTTAGGTTAAATGAACGATGGTCTACAGTTTCTGGAGAATTGGTATTACTTACAGTTCCACCTTTGTCTTTTTGGCTTTGCAGGATAAAATATATTTTTACGATCTGTCTACTTTTCCAAGTTGAACATTTCCACGATATTTGCATTTGGCATATTTACTATTACTTCAAGTTTCAGGCACCATAAATACCAACTGGCTGCAACAGAACAAGATACAATATGAGCTGATAAGAGTAAGAAAACAACTGATAAGCATGTAAACCAGTTCCCCCTTAAAGCTACACCCGTAGCTTTTGCCTAAACAGCAGGTGCAAGACCCTGCCTGTTTCCAGCTACCTATTTTTACATACAATTTTTTTAATTAAAGAAGAATTTTCAGATTTTCTATAATTTTTAAGAGCAGGTGTATTTCTGTTTATTGCCTGCTTATTTTATTTATTAACCTGTAAGCTATGTTAGATAATATTTAATGAATGAAATATCATTTGAGTAGAAATGGTTATATAAACAGCAATTAAAGAGATAGAAATAGTTATATAAACAGCAATTAAAGAGATAGAAATAGTTATATAAACAACAATGAAGACGAATTTCTGTTTAAAACAAAACCATTAATGTTATATTCTTTTAAATGTTATTCATTAATAACAGTATCATTCTTGTATTATCTGTAAATGGCACTTTATTTTCTAAACTGACTATTTTTTCCATTATACTATTAAATTGTCTTTTTTTTTTATTGAAAACACAACTTTCTAATTTGATTCTGAAATTTTTATGGTGTATATTTATTGATTTCAAACATAAAATATTTAGCTTATTGCAACAGCCATCTAATGGCGATGTTTAACATTGGAAACAAACTAACACATTCTCTCTTTCTGTAATATATATGTAAAACAAAGTTTTTGTATTAGTCAATTATTATTTTTTTTATTTTAGTCTGTATAATTTTAGGAAAATCTACTGGTTTTCATATATTTTTCACAGTTTTAGGTTTTAGACACTTTAGTACAGTTTTAGACGGTAAAAACCCAGTTTCGGACACATGTCCTGTCCAAAACCTCAACCCTGTACGATACCAATTTTGAGTTCCTTGTTTGTGGAATGAACAAAACGTTTGTAACATGTTTTGTCATGTTTGTTTGTAGCATGAACAAAAACCTACCTTTCCCAGTAGATCAAGGGAATTGGCAGAGAAGTTGGTATGTGAAAAAAAAAATGAAGAATGTATGTTAGGCAAATGTGTCACATGCGAAGGTCAGTATGAAAGCTCGAAAGTAGCATTCAAAATAGATCTGAATTAATATCCTGATATATTTGGGATGTTAATTCAGAAAGAATAATGGTGAAGGAAGGAACTCTTAATGATGACTTAACTAGGATTTAGAATAAAAGGTTCCCATTTTTAGAGCATTGTTTCATAAAGCATAGACAAAGCCTTTATATTTAAGATTGTAAAAATGAAGTGTCAGAGAAAATGCGTACTTCAAGTTGACTTTAACGAGAACTTCACTGTTACGCAGAAAGATGAAGTGCAAAGCATCCACTGGACAAATGACCAAATTTCTCTATATATATACATAGGAATTGCATATATATATCCGCGAAAACGTATTCATATGCTTTAATTTCAGATTATATGCAGTACGATAAAATTGCAGTTCACATTTTTAACTGCAAAATGTTTTAGGACTTGAAAAAAAAGAGATTCCTTAACTGGAATGTGTTGAAATCTTATCTGACGGTGTTGCCCAACACTTCAAGCAATGATTTACATTATGTAATATAACATATGAAATTCAAGATTACAACTTGCATCTTAATTGGCACTTTTTTGCCATATCTCATGGAAAAGGATGGAAGTGGATGGAATGATAAAGAATCATGTATTGCAAAAAGTGAAGTCTAGAAAAGCGTTTGTCAGTAATGCTTTGTCTTTTTCAGTGTGCTGCATCAATAATGTAAAAGATAAACGCTACCTATATACCTGAAGCAGAAATCAAAAGCGAAACTGAAAAATTAGAGAAGTGTTGGGAGAGTATTGGGAATTTGCCAAAAACACATCGGATACATTGTGCTCGTATGCAACAAATTTAGTGAGGTTTGCTACTACATAAGATAAAGGGGATATTTTTTACTTCAGAATGATTGATGATTTGTCACCAATAATTAAACGTAGCTACATGGAAATAAGCACAGATGACCAGAATGAAGCAATTTGGAAAATGGATATTGGTGGAATTTACTTCAGAATGTGAAAGTACACTTTGATTTGTGAGACAAATCATTGAGCAACCAAGCCATAGTACCACAGCAGTTAAGTTTTTGAAGAAACCAGGTCTTAAATTTGTTTGTCCTACAGAAGAAAGCATTGCTGTAATTGATAAGCTTCAAATAAGAAAAGTACTAGTTAAATCTACCACAGATTTAAAAGAAAAAAAAAATTAGTGTTTCTGAATTAGATTTGTAAAAATCGCCTTTCTCTTGAAAATTTTCCTCTACATGTACCAAAAATCTGGGTAAATAATTTTCAAATTACACCCTCAAGTTTTTGGCTCTTTAATATTTTAGATTTTAAAATGTTTCTTTAATGGCAGCTTTGTAACTCTCTAAGCATTTCTCTCTCTCTCAGTATACAAGATAGACCAGCTCAATTTGATACTGTAAAGTATCTCACAAAATAAGCATTTTACAAAAAGAGAATGTTTGAAAATTTTTTTTTATTTTTTCACACTGAATACGAATAAAAAAATATAGGTTTCCCTTCGGAAAAACAAGTTTTACCTTCAAATGACCTCGAATGACTGCCAAGTAAAATACAGATGATTAAAAACACTTTCCCTCCTTCAAGACAAGCAACTTTTGTTTCTAACGTATTTTTTGAAAAGCTTACTTTTTTAGATATTTTACAGTATCAACTTAAGCTGGTCCACCCAGTATTTCATAGTAGAGAATGTTATGTCCGAAACATTGAATTATGTCCATAGCACATTATTTTGTCTTTATGTTAATTACTACAAGTCACATCTACTAAAGCTTTACTATTCCTAAAAGCTCAAAGTCTTTTGAGCAGACATAGAAAACTAAATTTTAAAAAATCATGCATAATTCACAGAATTATAGGAATTAGTATGACAACATAGAGTTTACACTGTTTTCTGAGTTCTGTCCATAACAAGTTATGTTTTTTTATTACCAATTTCCGTAATTGATGAAACTTTACGTTGTATTGATATGCCATATTTTAAATTTGATTCTGCAGCAATTCCTTACAAATGTTTAAGAATATTGTGTATTTTTCCAATCTATGAGTAGATTGGTGTCATATTTTTCTAAATCTCCGCAAAAAAATAGATGCTGTTGCAGCGTTTACTTTGGTTAATTAACAAAATTTGTAAGTATTTCCAATAGATAGACACATTGTGTGCAGTATAAAAAGTATTTAAATTGTTATTAATTTTTGTAGTCCGATTTAGTATATGATGATATATATAGTATAACCTGTCTTAAACCTTGTGGAAAGCAGAAAAAAAGTCAAGATTTGGAGGTTTCTATATATTGCATAGGCAGAAATCAACAAATTCAGTCGTAACTGGTGACTAGAATTTTACAGACGAAATTGAAAGTCTTTTCCTACTAGGTTTTGTTAGTGAGGTTGGCGAATACAGTTCACTGCAACTTACCAAGCGCTACACATAAAAATGCAGGGAAATGTATAAATTTTGAGATATAGTGATTTTCAAGACAGGTTCTACTGTATAAAGAAAAATACCCATTCATAATTTTATAAATTGCATTGCGTTTTTCTTTTATTTAGTGAAGGTAGTGGTAGTCGCACGTCATATAGTCATGCAACTTCCGAATACTTGATTAATATTTTAACAAGACTGCAAAATTCTCTACAGTTTTCTTCTCTTGCAAACACTGTTCCTCCAGAACAAATCCAACAGGTAAACATTATAATGCTAGATTGTTAGTGACAGTTGTTTAAGCTATGAGTGTGTAAAATAATGTATAAAAAATGCATAATGTTTGTTTTCCTACTTTTACTGTATATACCAGGGTGTCATCCACCAGTCCTCAAAATCTCCAAATGAGGAAAGGGGTCCCCAAAAATTGATGAAATTAAATTTTCCTCACTAAATTTTTCTTTTATTTCTGACTGAAAATATAAAAAAAAGTGCAAAAAAAAAAAGAATTGCAATCAACTTTTATATGTAAAAAATATTTTTTCGGGGTGCAGCATCTACAAGGTTTAAAAATCAAAGTCTGTACTCATTCACACAGTGTGCAGCATCTTGTTCCTGGACAGGCTGCAGACTATGTAAATTCATGCTGCAGACACTAGTTTGGAATATGCGATCCAAACGTTTACAGGACAATGTAAAGAATCTCTAATTGTTCTTTAAAATTTTATTCCAAAATCCCCTTTTGTAAATAAATTTGTGAGAGGTCCTTCATTATCACCTGCAGTTGTGCTTAATATTAGTTTAAATTCCCCACATATTACTCTTTTATTAAATGAGTTTATTGCTAAAAATTGTGTTGCTCCCTTTGAAGCAGATGGGATTAAAGAAATCTATGTAAAATGTGTTTATATAATGTAAGTAAGAATGAAGTTGGAGAATCTTGATTATAAAAAGGGTAGATTGGATTTAGTTTTTGAATAGCTTTTTAATTTGAAGGACAGATTGACATTTTTTAAATTTTCCCCAAAAATTCTTTGTTTCATGGAAATGCTGCTGTTGTATCTTCTTTTTCCATAAATAAGGAGTGTTTGGCAGAAAATTTAAATTATTCACTAATTGCTCCATGTTCAATATACTCAGCAATTTCTTCATAGGGTGAAAATGTTGAGGATGTTCAGATAGCAACAAATATGATATTAGATGTGAAAAAATCATCCATGAGAAGAAAGGAAGCATTTCATAGACGTAGTTATATGGGCTCGTGGGGCCCAAGCCCCTCCCCCCAATAATCTGAAATAAATTGCGATTTTACATATACTGTAATGTATAAACGTACATAAAATGCTTGCCCCCCCTCAATAGTTTTGAGAACCCTATGTTGATGGAAGCATGGTTGTAGCGATTTACTCTGCCGATCAGGAGAGATTTAATTTGGTGATGGTGCTTCTCCTAATGGCATTTTTTTTTTATCTTGTTGTTTTTACATGGTTTCGTCATGAAGCCATTTTTTAACCAAGTATCATATCTTGAACTGGAGAAATGAAGAAAGCACATACACAGTACCCATTTATGGAATTTTGCCAAACTGTTTTAAAAACTGGACCACTTCAAAATCTGCAGTTAGGATTGTGCTGTCTTTGACGTTCAATTCCGTCGATCAAAGGAAATTTTAATTACAAATATCATATATTGAATTAGAATTTATTATAAATATGGAACCCATTACCTTTTATTATTAAACTTATTTGCTTTGTATTATCTTCTTTAAGGCTAACTACTTGATCACTTTTAAGGAATTGCTTTTGCATTCTCCACGACTCTTGTTTCATAATCGTTAATTTTGAGATTATGTTCAACTACATTCTAACTGTAATTTATTTTATTTATTTATTCATTATTAAATTAAAGTAGTAGTATAAGGATAAAGTCAGTTACATAGCATATCTCTGATTCATTCTGTTCCTGTTTGCTAATAGATCACTAATTTTTATTTATTTCTGGTCCTTAAAGGTCCTTAAATTTCGTATAAGGAAATGTGTACGATCCCCGTATTAACAAGAGTCTACAAAGAAGACAGCAGAACCTCAAAAAGACCTTTGATAAACAAATGGAGATTGGGAAATTTTGGCTTAGTAATGAATGTAAAAAAAATTCGTACTTTAACCTACTACCGAAAGCAATGTGCGAGAAGAAAATATATATGAGACTCAATGTATATTTTGTCTTATTAATATACTGCAAAACAATATGCCTACTTAATTGCTTATCTTGCAAAAATAATTTGTAGACTGTGTTTTTTTATTAAAAGACACTAGAAAAACTTGGTGAAAATTACATCTGCCCTTTCCCTCTCCATTGTGCCTTACGGAATGTTAAACAAAGTAATAAAATTTTAATTCTTAAAAATACCAAGTAAGCGCTGTGATGTGGGAGATGTGAGAAATATAATTATTGTATCTGATCTTTATAAAAATGCAAATAAAATATATGCTTAGGTCACATAGACATTTTGATGTCTTTAAATATAATCATATATTGATCATTTGACGTGATTAATACTTTATAGTACATTGCCAGAAAAGGAAAAAAGAACACCAAGAAGGAATTGCTGGATGGTTATGAAATTTGCATATGTTAATGGGATGGAGCACAAGTAGGCGTGATCTTAATTTTAGGATCAGCCTCTTATCCCTAATGCCAAAACATGCTATAATATGCAAATTATAGTCGGTGGTATTTAAGGAAAAGGGTGAAGTTGGTGTAATCAGTAGTCGAATTATAGACACTTGCGAAGACTCTGAAGAAGCTGCAATGCCTGAACGTGGAAGAGGTGTGCAAATTTAGTACTTACCGAACTTTGAAAGAAGTTGTCTAGTGGGGCTCCGTGAAGTTGGTTGGTCATGTCGTCGCGGAGCGAATTGGACGGGAAGTATCGGTGGTGGTACGATGGTAGCGTAGATGGTCCGAAGAACATTCCCACACGAGAAGACATTGAACTGAGACTCACAGACCGACTGATGAGCGCAGATCGACGCATCAGAAAAGCAGTGTTGTCAAGTAGAACATTCACTACATCACAAATTCAAGCTACCATTGTACCTGAGGTGACTGTGCGAACAATCAACAATCGTCTACTGGAAGCAGGACTATGTGCACTTGTGCCTTTTGCATGTGTACCTCTGACCCCAACCCGCCATCAGGAATGGCTACAGTGGTGCTGCCCATATCTGCACTGGAGTGCGCAATAGCAATCTGTCGTTTTCAGCGATGAAAGCGATTCTGTTTGGGAGCCTCAGATGGCCGTATGCGTGTTTGCAGATGCACTTGGGAGCATCTCTGCCCTTCTTGAATCTGCTGTGGACACACAGGGCCTATACCTGGTCTCCTGCTGTAAGGAGCAATTAACTATCACTCCCGTACAGAACTAGTGTTTGTACCGGGCACATTAAACAGCACTCGGTATACCAAAAATATATCATTCAGATAATTGTATCCTTTGTAAGGTTGGATCATAATAGTGTAATCAAGCATGACAATACTCACCCACATAATGACACATGCAACGCAACGTGCACTTCAAGGTGTGAGACAACATTCATGGCCTGCATGTTCACTGGATATGCTCCCATTGAGCACGTGTGGAATTGTATGGGACAACGACCAACCGGCCTCACGGAGTCCCGCTAGACGACCTCTCTCATAGTTCGATAACGGCTGAAATTTTACACGTCTTCGATATCCATTTCATAACCATTCAGCAATTCCTTCTTGGTGTTCTTTTTCCGGCAATGTACATTAATAGTTATTTCAACTATGTATAAACTAATGCAATGCAAAATGTGTGATTATTTAAATATAGGAATTTTAGAATTTAAATTTTAATTATCATAGTGATTAGAGTTTCTTTTAATTGAAAATGAAAAGTGCATATTTTCATTGTAGTTGCAGTGGAGAATCTCTGAAATCCTTGAACGCCTTACCAATGTTACTGGTTACAGAGCACGTTTAACAACCCTTCGTGAACATATTTTTGAAGGTTTGTATCCATCTTTAGTGTCTATTGCTTTATGATAATTTTGTATGACTGCTGAAATTTATATTTATAGTGCCATTTGAATAGCTTAACGTTTATGTCAATCATACACCAAGTTTTGAAATTTCATTAGAAATTTATAAATGTGTTGTGGTTTGATCACAAATGCTAAGTTCTGAAATTTTCACGTTTCGAAACAAAGAAATATTAAATTCGAAAAAGATGTTTGCCACCATTGGTAATAGCCTAGTTTTAGCTTATTAGCATTTAAAAATTTAATGTGTTGTCATTCATTCCAAAAAGTATTTCAAATCATTTAGTTAAGTAATGGATCGAATAATTCATATGGTGTCGTAAAATATAAAACTGGATTATATTATAAGAAACTGGTAAGCATGCGGTCCCCCCTCATTTTTTATTTTTCGAAATTTAAGTTTAAGTGGATTTATTACTATTATTGAAGCAGATAATTTAGTTGTATTTTATATTTTAACTCATTAGCATATTATATACTTTCTGCATACTTATACCAAATAGATTTTAGACCAGTCCAGTTATGAATTAAGTTCGTTATCCAATATTAATATCCTGTTCATTAGAAATAGAAATACCCAAAAATAGTATCTCAGTTCTAGTTTTATCATTCTCATTTTCAATACACTTCACTAATCCCATTTTCCCCCAATTAAAAATTCGAATTATAACCAGTTCCATTCGTCTAAAATAGTACATATAAAATGCCTGAATTCATTTCTCTGTGAGATGTGAGGATGAAGATGTTCATATAAACTTTCCAGCGCATGTGCATGTAAATGTTTAATACGTCATTATTGTTTTATATGGGTGCCACTCTTCCATTTTGAGGACTGAAATCCATCTTTTAATGCTTTGAAAAACCTGTCAAGATAGTTGGATTTTTTTATTTTTTGCATGTTTCCTTTTTTTGTATCCTTAGTACCCTTGAATTTCAGTCTTGGCGTGAGCACCCTAGCAGCACCCATGAACATATACCTTACTAGGTGAAATTGGAAATGCTAAGCATAAAGCTATTAATATTACTTAGCTAATACATACCACAAAATAAATATAGGCTCACATAAATTTTCTAATTTTTTTGTTTGAAGTAAGGTAATCTATTGTCCATTTTCAATTGGTATTAAAGCTTCATTTATGAAAACATCATTCTACAAATTAAGGTAAATAATTCACAACAATAGATTAGACAGTCAATTTAATGAAACACTGGCACAAAATAATTATAGGTTCACCTTGAACAGCACATCATAAAAAGGGGTGCTCCTTAAAAGTCAATGTTTGGTATTGTGCTCCTTTTGACTTAGTCACACTGATGAGACACTGGGACATCGATGAGACTAATTTTGGAAGAGAATCAATAGTGATTTCCGACTAAGTAATGCAAAGGACACCTTGGAATTTTTGATTGTAATGAATTGCCACTATTTGCATGTACTTTGCAAGCCACGGTACCCCACAAGTTCTCGATTAGATTTGTATCAGGACTAATAGAAGGCCATTCAAAAATCTCAATTTCCTTGTAAGTAAACCACCATTTGGTGAGGTTCGATGTGTGTGTGTGATTGTGTGTATCGATGAATTGTCCTATTGGAATATGAAATGAACGCCCATTAAATTCTCAGCACGCTCGACTAATGAGGGTTCAATTATGTCGATGTAGTCTTTAGATTCCATGTGAAAAATTATCCACCCCTACTGTAATTTCCCTGCATACAAAAAAGTTCTCAAATCATGATAGACTCACTACCAAAGTTTCGGCTCATTCGAATTTCTGGATCTTTTCTCAAGTCATGCCAAAGTCATTGGAATCCATCGGGGCCATCAAGATTAAATTTTTTTTCATCACTGAAAAGAATTTTGTCCCAATTTTGGAACGTTGCATATATTTTAGCCCATTTTAATCTTACTTCTTTCTTTACTTTGGTCAATGCTGGCTTGCTTTGTCTCTTAGAAAATCGTAAGCGGTGAAAAGAAGACAAAACCTACTGCACTCATGAAATTTAAATTGTCAACGATAATTCTGCTTTGATTTCCAATGCAAACATTTGTTTTGAAGATACATGCCGAATAATACGACTCTTGTCTCGTTCGGTCAGTATTGGTTCATGACCACTTTTCTTCTTTGTGCCGTAATTATTACCCAATTTTATAAACTGATTGACCACATTTGATGATCTATTGATTTTTTTTCGCAATTTGGCGATTAGATAATCCAAAATCCTTGTAGACTTGAATTTTAATCTTCTCTTCCACACTAAATGATTTTGTATGAGGCATTTTGGATGTTTCATCAAAAAAGAATTAAACATTTAGTTAAACCTTATGTATTCTGAGATAAAATAAACAACACGTTGTCCAATAAATATTACCAAAATCAATATTTAATTTTCTATGTTACTTTTACAATAAATATGCTTTTTCAGTAAACTGCACGTATATTTTTTTGCATGAAATATTACGATTTTGCAACAATAAAAATTTATTGAAAGAGAAATTAGTATCCCACTGGATACTTACTATTAAATTATATTATCAAATACTTGAAAAACATCTCTATTTTATGTTTTGAACAGGACATATAATCAATTATATGGGTGAACCTATATTTATTTTGCTAGCTGTACATGTCAACAGTTTCCAACCTAGTGGGTCATGAACGGATTTCTTGGGGGGGTCGCCATATCTATTTTTAGTTGCAATTATTTTTATAAGGAATTTCATACCAAATGTTTCCAACGCTTTTATATTTCAACATGGCTAATTGCAATATTCTACTAACGGTTGTTAACTTTATATCTATAATATATATATATAAAATATTTAGTAATATATATTTTATATTTAATGTGTTTTCCTTACTCTGTTAAAAATGCTTTTATTATGAAAATGTAGCAAGGGCAGACAGAAGGGTAGGGTCGCATATTACTCGGCTACCATAAAAGAGGATTGCAACTTGAAGAAAGTTCGGAAACGCTGTTATAGGTTATGTAATATATATATATAGTGTCTAGCACACATGATTTTTAATGTAAGATTATTTTCATTTTCTGAAATGGCACTCAAGTTGGATATGAGGTTACTCTAAAATTCTGTAAATAATAATACAGCGTGATCTAAAAATAACAGAAAAGGTAAAAATTGAATAATTTGTTAAAAGTATAGGCAATATACTCTATATTGTCAGATTTCATGGAACTACACAGAACGACATGGAATTTTTTTATTTTTAATAATGAAAAATTTTATTGCCAGAATAGTTATTTTTGTCACCAACACATGGCTCTTCGGTTATTTCAACTTTGTATAGAAGCCCAGTACAGTTTGCAATGCAGCTAGGATTATAATCGCTCAATGTGACTGTCGTCATTCACAAGAATTGCCATCAGATATGAAATGACACTCTGTACAGCATCAAAGAGGGTTTCAGCTGTAATTCCTGTCAATGATGACAAATCGCTTCCTTCATTCAGCATGGCCAATGATGTCTGCCATCCTCTGTGCACCTGTGACTTCAAGTAGCCCCATAACCAAAAGTCACAAGGTGTATGGTCTAGAGACCTTGGTTGCCATTCGTCAGGAAAGGAGTGATTGAAGACACGGTCATGGCCAAATGTTGATTGCAGCATGTGTTGAACAGGACCTGTGATGTGCGGAGGCACTTCATCCTGCATGAATGTTACACCATGGAGTGCTTGCCTCTCTTGCATGGTGGAAATGACTCTGTCTCTTAAAAAAGCACTGCAAAGGAGCTTAATGCTCGTCTGTGATAGAAACAGTTCTAAATGTACTGCTATGTACCTCAAAGAAAAGGGGGCCTATAAAGAATGATGCAGTGAACCAGCACCATGATCTTTAACAGATGCAAATTGGGGTTTTACAATCGCATGTAGGTCCTCTCTTGCCAAGCTTGAGCAGTTGAATGCATTTACACTTCCATTGAGCAAAAAGTGTTCCTTGGCAGTTCGCAGGATGTTCGACAATCAGCTACGTTGTTTGCCATGTATTGAAATGCTAAATTTGCAAATTCGTGACATCTTTTGAAATCGGTTGGTATAAATTCCTGTAGGTATTTGATTTTGTCAGGATACTTCTTGAGGATGAACCTGAATGGTCGCCACACTATCCCATATGAAATACCAGTTTGCCTTGAAATTTCACCCTTACAGCATTCCCCATGTGCAGAAGTTATCCATTGTATGCCTGCTTCATGTTCAATTTCATGCACAACTGCAATCATTTTTTTAGGGGTCTCCTGCTTTTTGCACATGCTTCCAAACTGCCAGTGTCCTCAAACATTGTCATCATGGCTATTGGTGAGGAAAAAGACATTGGGCACCTTCCACTTCTAATACCCTGCATCGAACGATAGGTGTGCAAAGCTGCACTTTCAGATTTGTTCTGATCATATAGTTTAACTAAAAGGGCTTTATCTTGTAGCGATGATGTGCCTCACCTTGGCAGAGTGTTTAACTTTGGTAATAAACATTAAACGTTGAAAGTTCAGTACTCACTACATCTGAAATTTGCGTACATCATGGCCAAGTCAAATTGATCAACGTTCACAGTCTTGCACCATTTCAGGAATGGCGATCGGCAGATTTGTTTATATGGTGACAGGCAGTAGCTCCAGGACCACTTCAGTGCCATCTGTCTGTAATAAATGTGGCTATTCTGGCATTAACAGTTTTCCTATTAAAAAAATACCATGCATTTCTGTGAAAACTGCATCATGCTACCATCTATACTTTTTGAATTATCGAATTTTTACCTTTTCCGCTACTTTTGGATCACCCTGTGGTAAAATGAATGTTTTTTTTTTCATTGAATAGCTCTATAGATTGTTTAAATCAAGATTGTCCAAAATCCAGCCCGCAGACCACAATCCAGCCCGCTGACAATTGTTTGCAATAAAATAAAACAAAATAAAATAAAATAAAACAAAAATTTTAGACTTTTTTCAGAAGTGAGAAAAAACTGCAGGGACAGCACGAATCACCCATTTCTATATCGCAAGTGAACAAACAAATAGCTAAAAGAAACTCTGAAGGGAGAATTTTTTTTTTTATGAAACTTTCTGAAATTGCTGACTTGTGAGATTCGTGAAAATTTTTTAAGTGGCCCGCTGCCCAAAGAGGTTGAACAGCTCTGGTTTAAATGCATGAATTCATTTAAATAGGAATTTTTATTTGATTTTAGTTGCTGAGAGAACTGAGCATAGAGCTGAAGGTGTATCACCAATTTCAAGACAAGATTTGGCGCATTGTCTCTGGCTTGTTGGTAAGTAAGAGCAAGAAATAAATTTATTTATCGTATATACTGTTAGTGTTGATTCAAAATTATGCTAATTTTACAATTAAAATTTTTAAGATTCAGATACCATTAATATGATTAAGTTAGAAATGGAGGAGAGCAGAAAGCAAAAGCTTGTTTCGAGGCTCTCTCTCAGTTAGCTGTGTATTGCATAAATCAATTGTTTCCTCAGTTTAGATTGCCTCAATTCACATTATTTTCATAGGGTTAAAGAATGGGAGAAAGAGTACATTTTTATTTTCAGTATATATATATATCTAAATCTTTCAGTATGTATATCTAAAACATAACATTCTTTTATATAGATTTATGGCCTCATTTGAGAAACTGTGATATAGAGCATGATGAAACATTGAGTTAACGCATAGATCTGTACTTAGACAGAGAGGTCTACTTGAACCTGGGCACAGAATTGTTTTTAATTGATTTATTTTTGCGAAACGATTTTAACATGCTTTTTTAGTAGGTTACTTTCCTTTAGATTCAGACATAGATCCATGTCATCTACCCTCGTACATGGAAAAGGGAAAAATATCAGTAGAATGGAGAGTGAGGATTGCTGCATTCTGTGAACATATCACAGTTTTTGTGTAGGAAGAAAATACATTTGCAGATACAGTAGTGCATCGGTTGTCCGAAATGATTAGGAGTGTTCGGATAACCGATCACTTACGAAAAAAATGGTTTCACTGCCATAGGAGCAATATGAAACAAAGAAACAGTGATATTAAACACAAAACTTTTATATATTTTGTAAGGCGAAGTTCGCCGCTTTTTGCGTCAATAAAAATTTGACGCCCCATACATTTGGTATTTTTCTATGAATAAATTAATTTTATTTGACGACGACTGTTTGGATTTTTTTTGGGGAGGTGGGGAGGGAAAAGGTGGATGTAGAACAAAATTTCAAGGAGGGTGCAAAGCTTAAAAAATCACTTGTAAGTTTATTTTTTACTTGGAAATAATTTTTAATATAAATTTATTTCTCAGGGGTTAGATCCCTCTTCCTGTATCCGCTCTTGAGGCGGGGGGTTGTTTCAGGCAATTTTTCAGAATTTCAGATTTAGAAAAAAAGGTGGAGGGCGCCTTCTCGGGGAGAGCTGATCGTCAGAATTCTACGGTAAATAAATTGCAATTAAAAAAAAAAAAGATCCGCCGCCTTTTACGCCCCATGAAATTTGGCTCCCTGGGCAAGTGCCCACCGTGCCTATTTATAAATCCGGCACTGAGACTTTGATGACACTGGCAATGATTTCATCGTCTGGCAATACTTTATAGCCATGATCATCACATTCAAACCAGTCTTGAATGTTTTCCTGGTCGCATTCTTCAAATCCTGAAAATTTTTTAATCAGCCCAACCAGTTCTGATACAAATTGGCAGTTTGGTGGCCCTTCAGGTGCAGGGGTAGACTCATTTGAAATTTCAATGTCCTTACCATGCTATTTAGTTAAATTATTTAATTTTTTTTACTAATTTACTATAACTCCATCTGTTCTAAATCTTAAAAAAAAAAAAAATTGACAGTTAATATTTTCTAGAGGAAGTGAGAAAAAGTAAGTATTTAATATCAGAAGTTTAAATTGCCTCAAATTGGACAATTTCGACAATTTATAAAAATAACAACAATTTTATAAAACAATAAATAGTCCTAAAATAATTCAAGAATATGTTTCGATCCTTTTTTTAATTCGATAAATTATCATTTCATTAAAAAAGTTAATTTGAATTGGTGAAAAAAAATTTAATTATGTTCCATTTATGGAACATTGGCCATTAAAAGACTAAAGTGTAACTTCTGTTCCATACTGTCATAAAATGCTTTATTAAAAAAAGGTAGAAAAATTATAAAGCTTGCGCCAATCATTTCAATTCCCTAGTTCTCAATTATATATCAAACATAGATTTTGCTATTGTTTTCATTATTATATAGTATTTTATATTATGAACTTCAAATTAGAGGCATGTTGGAAGTCACTGAGAAGAGGGAGAGTATAAGGTGGAGATAGTCTAGTGGAATGCACTTCGCTCCTCCGAAAAATTATTGTTCTGCCTATATGGTTGGTTGTTGAGAAGGCAGTAAGTTAAGTAAAATATAGTTGGTTGGATTTTAATTGCACAAGGACAATTAGGATCATACTATGCCATACAGAGCGAGATGCTTAAAAGAGAATTTCCAAAAATGAGCTAAACTATGAGTCCCTTCCCTCCCACAAATAAAAGTTATTCTGCTCATCTCCAATGGTCTGTGTACCCCGCCGCATATATTTTTCAAAAGGATTCCTTATGTTTTATAAAGGGGGAGGGGGGGATTATGGAAACGTTAAATCATGTGTGTGTGTTGATTTATTTTGATATGTTTACCCTCTCTGTGTGTGTGTACATCTGTATAAACAATTGTAAGTTGAACGTAAACCATAGCTCAGTTAGTGGATCATTCGGCATGCAACCTTAAGGGCCCGAATTTAGGTCCCAGTGTTTTGGTACTCTTCTCTCTTGTTTATATATTATTTTTAAACTACATTATATATATGTTTATACTTGTGAATTTCAGCTGACATTATCACTGGTTTCATTGTGTACTAGATATAGGCATACATCTGTATTTTGTAATATGCAATTAAATCTACAGTATATATGTATATCTCAATGTTTACTTGTACTACTTAGTTTGCTTGTGTAAAACTATAGCCATCATATTTCAGTTATTTAAAATTTTCCTCGTTTATACTGTTTAAATAATTATGAAATTTGGATAAAACTTCATTATTTTTATAGGTGTCTTGTCTTTTTTATTAACGTTTTATACTTTTTCCTTTAGAAATGAGCTTACAATTGACACGACAAATGCAACGCATTCTTCAAGCAGATTATCGTCTTACTCGATTACATTTAACTACAACTTCTCATTTGCCAGCTACTTCATCTTCTAGAAACACAGATCAATCGTTAAATGTCCCACGTCCTAATCAATCATCAACTCACTCATGTGCCTTCTGTGGTCACAGAGGCTTTACTAGCTCTAGTTCAAATGAGGAGCAGCAGCAGCAGCAGCCACTACCTATAGATCTGCAATATCTTAGTCTACGACAACGTGAATTGAGGGATAGAATCAGAAATCCTGTTTCCAGGCTTCCAAGATCTCAAGCAATGACTAATGCCAGAGTAAGTCTTAATCAAAGGAGTGAAACTGAAAATCCAGACACAACATATACTCCATCTTCAAGTGCTTGGCCTCGTGTAGTTTTAACTCGTAGTAATCTGGACTCTCCATCAGCATTTAACGCATCAAGTAGCAGACATGCCACTACATCCTCTGTCAATAATTTCACTAATTCTGTTCTAGGATCAGATAGTTCAGAGGATGAGGACAATGTGCCAACGTCTCCTCGAGAGACTCCAAACTTGAGACCAGAACAGTTCACAGTTATTGCTCCTCGAATACAGTTATCAAGTCAGACATCAAATGTTATTCCGAGAATAATGAGAATTAGTTCTTCTTCGTCTTCGAATGAAACTAGGCCTTCGCAATTTTATGTTCCAGAAGTACAAATTGAGCCTTCTACTTCTTCGGATGATCACGAGCCATTGCCAGTGCAAGACAGACCTCGTTCTCCACCACTTCCAACTATTTTATCTGGATCCAGTGATTTCTCTATATGGCAATATGAACCTTTATTTTCAACTTGGCATCCTTATTTTTCCCAAGCTTTTTATGAAATCAGTAGACGTCCACAATTTGGTAATTATGTATAATTTTTATTCTCCCCAGAAATTTCTTCTAATTATATCAAGAATTTTTCTTCATTTACTTATCCTACCATTTTAGGATAGTGTAATAATGCCAGTGCCTTTTTTAGTCTTCTGAAAGAGCAGACTAAGTAGAGTAAGTGCTAAGTTATGTAAGTTTGGATAATAAGCAAGTTAGCTACTAAAACAAAATATAGATCCCACCTCGATACAGAGCCAGATATTCGATTGCAGCTGTCCCAAATTCAGCCAGATATAGCTAAATTGTGCAAATCGAAACAACTCCACTCCCCTCATTAGAATCAAAGTTCTTGTGCTATGCTTTATCAATCCTTTTGGACACCAAGAAATATTTTTGATTTTGCAACTAAGTAAAAAAAAAAGTCTTGAAATGTCATTTCTATGTGGGTAACATACTGTGGATTTATAATTCATGATTTTAATTCGTTTTTAAATGTTTTGCATTACTGCTTTTTTTTTTTTTAAGTAAGTTCTTTGTCCTAAAATTAGTGAAGGAAATAAAACTCTATGCATGTAACACAGAGTTGGCAGGGTTTTGGACACTATGATAAAATCCATCCGGTATTTACCATGCTGTCAAAACTAACCAAGACCTCCTTATGTTAAAATATGAAAAAAAAAACATTAATATAATCATACGCAAAAACTTCAGAAATTGAAAAATATATATATACACAGTTATGGTAATTGGTTTTATATTACTAAGTCTGACATATGAATTCAGAATGCATCATGTTTTTATTCGATTTTTCATATATACAGCCATTGATGACAACGACTGATACATTTAAAGAAATAGAATATGCATCAAGTTGAATATTGGTTATATTTTCAAACTTTAGATTTGTACTATAAAAAATGAAAAGTAACATGGAAGTGATATATGAAAATGAAAAAAAAAGAAGAAAATTACAAACACTACAGAAATAAGTATGTAATAAAAGAAAAACATTAATAATGTACTGCAATCAGTCCCCTTAACGTTCAATAACACACAACCAGTTTGGCTACTGTGTTTGTGCCGAGATGATTTCTGAATTTTGAATATATTGCTCTGAAGTTGGAAAATATGCTTCCAGTCAATGCAGAACTTGCAGGGCATGAAGGTAAAAAACAATATTTTGTAGATAGTCATTTCAAAATCCTTCTGTTTCTAGTGTTTTTCCTACTACTGTCCAATGTGTGACTGGATTTGCACTTTTTCGAGATGCAGTGAGGTAGGAAAGGAAGGCAGAGATTCAGCTTCATATGCAACCAAAAGGGAATTGCTGTTGGACTACTTATTTACTAACCATGAATGTGCTTTTTTTTTTGTAGACGGACCTTCTACCTTATATTTCGGATTTAGCAGGTAGGCTAGGAAGTTAAAAGGTTTCATGGCAAGATCCATTTGTTTTGTAATTTCTTGAATCCGGGGTCACAAAAACTCGTTTTTCAGCAACATCAGCCATGCATGCAGGTCTGTAGCCAAGCCGGGGCATCGCCCCAGTTGCCTCATGCTTATCCCCCATTGAGCTATTTATATGTATAAAACAATCCCTGGGTGCCCTGTGCTCCATATGTCCTTTACCTTGCCCCGATTGCCCTTTCATCCTAGCTACAAGCAAGCATGTATGACAGGCTTCATGAATTATAGCGGTCTTTTTATAAACAGTCCATTAAA
This sequence comes from Dysdera silvatica, assembly GCA_006491805.2. Lineage (NCBI taxonomy): Eukaryota > Metazoa > Arthropoda > Arachnida > Araneae > Dysderidae > Dysdera > Dysdera silvatica. Next base: position 170,115,890 of record QLNU02015003.1, read on the forward strand.
ACAGCAACTCGTTTCAATTGTTCCACTGCATCTTTAGCCTATCTATATAAATTACATTTATAAGAGTGGCTAAGTCTTTATATGCCATCTTTATGTTCCTCAACTATTTTTTGATATGCTGCCCTATTGCGCAGAAAGGTTTCAATGTAAGTCAGTTGTCTCTTCCACCTTGTATTATCTGATAACTGGAGCTTCAGTGAATTAGGAGTTGCGTTAAATAATGCACTAGGTATATTGTGGTGATTCAAGAAAAACTATTGAATCTGCACATGTTGTTTAGTACTGAAACTGATGTTATGTCCTTGTAGGTGTAAATAATGAACACTGCATCCATACATCACTAAGCTGTTATCTTCCTTGCACAGAAGTTCTTTTGCTCCCTACATAACTCTATCATCATCATACCTTTACATTGCAATTATATTCTTTCTTTGCAATAGCAGACTGTAGAACATCTCTGTGACACTATGCATTTTTTGTATGTGCACCTGCGTCCACTGCATCCAAAAATAAAATTTCCCCTCACTCTGAATACAAGTTGCAATAACAGGATTATTGCGTATGTTCACCCATTTTAGACCGTGGTGACGATTGCTTTTGATAAGTGCCCAGGTTCTGTTTGTAATTTCTGCAGACATGATCTCCAACAGTTACCCTCCTAATGCTTTACAACTTCGTGGATTATAGCCTGAGTGCAGAGCTGAAATTAATTCTTTGAAGGTATGACGTTTTACCACAGTAAAAGAAATATTATTTACATACAAAAATTTGGAAACCCGTAATTTTTAAACAATATTTTTTCAAACTATAATTTTGGATATTCAGAGTATGTTCTATTGCAATACAGTAGAGTCTCAGAAGATGGAGCTTCCATTAAATTTGAGGCGATGAAATTTTTGGTTCATTAATTCGAGGCGATAAAATTTTTGGAATTTTCAAAACATTTACCTAGCATTTTCTTTCTTTTTTGTTTTAAGAGGAAAATCAGAATAATTTCAATTTAAGAAAGAGGTTCAAAAATTTCTTTTAAGTTATAAAATCTTTCATTCATCGTTATTAAAGAAATAAAAGTATGTAAGTATTTTGTGAGACATTTTCAATTGCAGTGTGTGTCATTCCTGGCGGCAGTCCAAAAGGTACCTCCACACCTGGACGGCCGCAGACAATTTATTATATTACTTTTGATCTTTTAATTACAATAAATTCAATATCAGGGATTTTTGTTTTATTTTATGAAAATAAAAACTAAAAATGTCTCTTTTACACATAACTGTTTCAAACTATGTATATATAAATATAAAAGTTAAATACTTCACATAAATTCCAAATGAAATATTATTAAATTAATAAGGTTGGTGAGATATTGTTTTTGCACCAAGGCAACCAACAACCCAAGAATGTTCCTGTTCAAGTGAAATAACATCTTATCTATCTTCTATTATTTTTTGGAAAAAAAACAAATTTTCAGTAATCCGAAGTGTTCTTGGTCTTGTGTAGCTCGAATTATTGAGACTCTACTGTATTTATAAAAACATTTATAACATCGCTATTAATTTCTATGTTTAAATTGTATTGTTAGGAGTGCATGAAAGTGGCAGTACTTACTTCCACAGAATTCAATGCTGGGATTTTTCCAAACATGACTTGCCTGTAATTCTGGATGGTATGTTCACATATTAAAATTATTTTGGCTTGTTTGTCTTTTATAAATTAAAATTTTTTTATATTAAAGATGTGAAAAAGCATTTTCAACCAAACGTTTTGAGGGGTTTCACAGTTTACTTTTGTTTATGGAGCTATCATAGTCGAAAAACTGAGAATGTGTGATCTAATAGATTTAAAGAAATACTCAGAATGTAGCAATTTGTTATAAAGCTGAATGATGCTGTAATATGTGTTAAAAATCATCAGTATTAAAATATCTTTATGGTTATTGATGTTTAAGTTGTTGATAACTTTAAAACTTTGGTTTGTCAGTGGTCAGTGACTTCTAATCTTCTCTCACATGGGTGAACCATATTCAAAGTTCAATTCGTTTTCTAAGCTGCAGTGATTGATTCAAGAAAAATTAATGTACTTTTACAACACTTAATGTTTTATATATTCTCCCTGCAATGAGCATCAGTTTTTTTAGATTTGTTTATCTTGATTACCTTTAATGTAAAATGTACAGTTCTTAAGGGATAACTAGTAAAATTTGACACTGGTCGGAATATACGAAATACAAATGAAGAAGGTAAAAGATATTTACCATCTGCAAAAATATTCGCAACGTTTCGAGAACTACTGTTCCCTTCATCAAGCGAAAGTGTCAAGGAAGTGTAGGTGTTCGGTATTTATACCCCAACTTTGGTTTTCCCCAAAGCTATCCCGCACTCGGGTTTTCCCCCCTGTCTGAATCTGGATTTTCTAAGAACTGTCCCGCACTCGGTAATTCCCCCTGTCTGAAACTGGTTTTCCCCCATCTCCTAGCAAAAATGCGGTAAGGTTCAGGCATCGATTTTGCGATGTTCATCGCCTTACTTCGCATTCGAAAAGTCTCCCAAGACTCCAGAAAAAGTCTACAATAGCGAGAAGTTACATTTTTATGAAGAACTTTTGTACTTTTCCAATCAGGAACATGACCTTTCTCCCAGGCATGTTCTGCCAGAAGATTAGTCATCTCACCTTTCTCCACAGCACGATGATGTTCTTTTTTACGAGTACAAACAGTTCTTCCCGTCTCGCCAGTGTATACTTTTTCGCAGTCTTTGCAGGGTATCTGGTAAATTGTTCCAGTCAATTCATCCATTGGAACTCGATCTTTCACTCTCACCAACAGGTCACGCAAAGTCGATGCAGGTTTATAGTAAGTCCTGATGTCAGATTTCCTAAGAATACGCGCAATCTCCTCAGAAGTCCTCTCCACATATGGCAAAACAACCGTCCCTCTAGTCTGTCTCTCCTCAACAAGTTCTCTATGTCCATTATTAGATCTTCGAGCGATAAACTTGCTCGGGTAGCCATTATCTACAAGCGCTCTCCTTACCTTCCATACCTCAGCATCTTTCAACTCAACATTGTTGTTGTGTTTGAGGGCCCGACGTGTCAGAGACCTCACAACAGAAGCTTTGTGGTAAGTTGGATGATACGAGCGGAAATCCAAGTACCGGTCCGCATGAATTGGCTTTCGATACACAGAGGTTGACAAGCTTCCATTGTCTCCTCTGGTGACCCTCACGTCCAAAAATGGCAAACATCCCTCATGTTCTACCTCTAAGGTAAATTGAATATGGGGGTTTAAGTCATTAAGGAAACGGTGAAAGCTGTCCACCTCTGTCTTCGAAAGAACGACAAAAGTATCATCGACATACCTTCTCCAGATCTTAACACTAAACTCGTCGCAGTCCAAAATGTCCATCTCCAAAGACTCCATACACAGGTTAGCTACAGCAATAGAAACGGGGGAACCCATTGCGGTCCCCTGTCCCTGTTTGTAGAAGGTCCCATTGAAGCTAAAATACGTCAGGTCCAAACAGAATTTCAAAAGCATGCAAATATCTTCAGCTGTCAATTTGGTACGTGCAGCGAGAGAGTCGTCGTTCTTCAGTTTTTCTAGAGCTGTTGAA
>QLNU02015003.1:170133243-170151871 GCA_006491805.2 Dysdera silvatica
TAGTTTTGTTTTTAAGTTTATTAGTTAGTTTTTGGAAAAGAAAACTTGAAATAATATTCCGGGATAGTAAGTTAGAAGGTGAGAAAAGTGTCAAGTAAGAAATGTGGTAGTGAAGTACGGACGGATGTGCAGTAAGCAATGAGGAAGAAAATGAAAGCCGAGAGAATTGATTACCGAGTCTCGAAAAATGGGAACAACTAGGCAAAACAATAAAATATGCCACTTATAGGATGATTTAGACTTTTCTGATAGAAATAAAGATACTTTCGATGTACATTTGGATAAAATTGAAAAGGCTAGAATAGGTAAGAAATTTGTGAGAACTAACTCAGGAGGAAGAAAGGTATGACGCTGGGGGAAATGATGACTGGATGGAGGGAAGGAAGACCTAAGAGGAAAATAGGAGTAAAAAAAATGACAATTTTAAGCAGAGGAGAATGAGTAAATTGTTAATAGGCCTAAGATTTCCAAGGACTATGGTGTTCAGTGCTGAATCAACATTAGGCCCAGGCCTGTTATTTGTCTAATCACTGTTTTAATCCTAATTTTGGTCCTAAAACTTTCGTATATTTCTGTATCTGCATACCCATAATTGAATTACCATTCGTCACTCCATCGTAAAGTCCTCTGTTTTATACAACTTAGAGACTTAAACACTGACTGTAACTTATATAAGTTACAGTCAGTATTTAAGTCTCTCCTTCCTTGCTTAGTCCATGTGCCCGAAGATAATACAATCATATGCACATACTTCGTAAAAAATGTTACGATTGTCTTCATTCTTTTTCCCATAGTTCTATCCTGTTCTACATAATTGTGCACAGATAATACAATCATATGCGCATACTTTGCAAAAATCTTACGCGTGTCGTCATTCTTTTTCCCATAGTTCCATTCTATTCTACATAAACATGATAATGGACCTCTTTCAAGTTCGACTATTGTTTACATTCGATGGCACCAGTGCCGGATAAATGATTTTAGGGGCTCTAGACTGGAAGGATAGAATTAACCCCACTAAAGAATGTGATATCCACGATATTCAGTCAATAAATCATGAGATTTTATTCGAAGTTCATTGTTTGTTATATTCTGGTCCATCAATTATGCAGCTCTGACCTTTGTAAATAAACAAGATTCAAATAACTCTTGTACTTAAATAGTAGCACTGTAACCAACGAGGCCTCCACAACCACGGGACCCTAGATCTAGGCCTACTTGGCCTATATGTAAATCCGACACCGGGCAAGACGTTTAAAAGTAGTTATTTTAAAAGTCAACGTCAATAAAGTTAGTTTTTCCTTACTTTAAAAAGTCCAGAGCTCGATTCCGGATTTGGCAATGCTTTTTATCTTTTCCTCCTCTGAAAAATAGATACTGGTTCTGTGAAATGAAGCAACACACCGAAAGAAAGGGAAAATAGTTTAAGAGCAAGCATTTAGAGAGTTATCCTTCAATAAAACTGCCTTTTCTTTAATCCCCGAGTTCGATTCTCGACCTTTAGATTTATTATTTTTTTACGTAATAAATGTAGTCTGTTTTTACGAAATGAAACAACACAATAGAAGGAAAGGAAAAAGACGTTGAAGGGCAGGCATTTTAAAAGTAATCGTTGTTATTTGAATTAATATTAAAGATTAAAAATCAGTACTTTGGCATATAACTATGGTAAAAGCAGGCATTTTAAAAGGTCTAGTTAGTTTAACTGGCTTTTGCTAACTGTACAGGGTAGCAAGTACGATTTCCAGCATGGGAACGCACTTTTTTTGTTCCTAATTTTTCACCAATTAAAGCTGCCCGGTACTGTGTAATGAAGCGATACATCGAAAAGAATGGAAAAAACATTTAATAGACGGCATTTTACTAGTAACGTTAATAAAACTGGCTTCTGATTAATACACAGGGTAACAAGTTCGATCCCCGATATGGGAATGAATTTTTTTTCTTAAATTTTAATTTTATGTTTTATAAATACCATTTGCTTCTGTGAAATGAAGCGACACACTAAAAGCAAAGGGAAAAACTTTTAAGACAGCGTAGATAAAATTGGTTCTTGCTTACTACCTACACGAGGTAGCAAGTGTTTTTCCTGACATTGGAACGTTGTTGGTTTTTTTTTTTTTTTTTACACATTCCGCCTTACTAATTCCTGTCTTATTAAACTGGTTCCGTGGAAAGAAGTGGCACACCGAAAGCAAATAAAAAAAGGTTTAAAAGGAATGGTCGAAAAACTGTCTTTTCGTTACTTCACAAGGTCTCGAGTTCGGTTTCGGATTTTAGAACGCTGTTTTGTTTTTCATTTGTGCGCCCAATAAATATATACTGGTTCTGTGAAATACAGCGACACATCGAAAGAAAGGGGAAAAAAGAGTGCCGGAATAAGAATCTTATGGGCCCTGGGCTGGAAGGAAAGACTGGGCCCCACCAAGGAATGTGGCCTCCATCATATTCAGTCAATAAATCATGTTGTTATTTGAAACTCATTGTTCATAATATCCTGGTTTTTCAGTTATGAAATTCGGACCTTTGTAAATAAACAAGATTAAAATAACTCTTATATTTAAATAATATCAAACCCCATGAAGGTAACCGTAGAGAAGTCCTAAAATCGCAGGTCCCGAGGACCGGGCCTACTTGGTCTAAACATGAATCCAGTAATTAATAGCGCCTATGCATGCAAGGTGCTTCCGGCCCTCCCTTTATCTATGTGTAATCTTGGAATTACAAAACAAATTTATGATTTATTCGGCAAACAAAGCAATGTGCTTGATTACCTTTAAGTTCTACGGCGAACGCTTATAGGAAAATGAGTGAATATAAATGATGGACATGAATGTTCATGGCATGCGGAATATTCATAGAGTTATTTGAGCCGGTACTAATAAACCAATGGGGTATCGGATGGAATATTTACGGGACTTTGAGTACTGTGGATGGGTTCTCTGATGAACGAATTAATTGGACAAACATCTAAGCTTGTATCAGGAGTCAAACTTGACACCAGCTACTGAAATGTAGTATGTCAACCCATTATGCGATTGCAATTTCCAAGAAAACAATTTCTTCTTACCTCTAAACTTTCAATAAAACATTTGGATTTTGAAAACGTGGCCAGTTGAGCTGCAGAGCCGCAAGTCACTCTAGCCATTGCACCATTGACACCACGCCACAGTGCAAGAGGCCCGTGCTCTTTAAATATATGTCGAAAGGCGTCCGTCATTCTGTGATGCTGATGTTGATAGCCAACAGCAACGCTTGATTTGGATTGGGCTTGGAACTGCGTCTTCACCTATTAGCGGAAACATCGATTTGAAAATTTAAAATTTTTAAATTTGTGACATAAACTTTCACAGGGCAATGTTGTAAAATACACCTGAGAAACGAATATAATAATTGATGATATTATTGTGTATAATATACAGCAGGACCCGCATATAACCAAGAGCTTGACACCAACGAAAATGCTTGCTAAATTCGTTTAGGAGTTTAAAATTCCATGCTTGAAAATAAAGTCTGTATATGTAAAGCAACTGCATGAGACCTGCATATGAGCTTTGAATGTAAGTAAAATGTAACGAACAATACAGTAAGCTAAAAAAAAGTTACAAAAGGAATGATATTAATAATCATCCTTAAAATATGCTTCATTTGAAAGCCCTCAAAAAATTATCCGTGGTTTTGGTACGTTTTGTAGTATCTGTATTCATTAAATTTTCATTGCAAAACGCTTAGTGTATTAAATACACAGCCGCTAGTGTAATGCATTGAAAAAAAAAAAAATAAACGAAAGAAAGAAAGAAGCAACGGTAGTAAAGCGCTTAATATGAATGCTTTATCGTGTATTCTGAAAGGGATCAGTCATAGGTTCAGAAATTCCCCAGTTTCAAAGTGCTGGAAAGTCTTTTTCATCATATTTGCTTCAGTTAAAAAGACGTCCTCGATCAGTGAGTTTTTTTTTTTTAGACTTTCTACATCCCGTTTAAAACAAACAGTTATTTCGACACTGGCGTAAGGTTTAAAAAACAAGCTTCAAGGGTAGATTTTACCGACAGAAGAGGTGTACGGCGATGGGGTCACCTGCTTCGAGTGTGGTGGCAAATTTGTGTATGGAGGCATTTGAAAACAGTGCTTTAGATGAGTGAATTTACTGTGTCCAGGTGTGGAAGCAATACGTCGATGATACTTTCGTTATCCTACCAAGGTCTTCAGTTGCTGATTTTCATCTCTATTTGAACAGCTTGAACCCTCATATTCAATTTACGTTATAGGAAGAAGATTGCGTTTCATTACCCTTTTTAGATGTTCGGATAAATAGAGATGTGGATGGGCGACTGTTGACTACGGTGTTTAGGAAACCAACACATACTGATAGGTATCTTGACTTTCGTTCTCATTACCCGGCATCACACAAAGCATCTGTCATTAGAGCCTTGCACCGACGAGCCTTTACACATTGTTGTAATGATGACCTTCGCAATGTTGAATTACGACGCAACAAAAGCGTGTTGAAAAAGAAAGGTTACCCGACTAAATTTATCGCTCGTAACTAATGTGGTGTTAGTGGTGGAAACAGGAATGTAGAGGATGAGACTAGGAAGACATCAGTGGTTTTGCCATATGTGGCGGGTGTCTCAGAAAAGCTGTCTCGAATTCTCAGTTGTGTGAATGTTAAGACCTACTACAAACCTGTCTACACCCTGCGTGATCTATTACTTAAAGTTAAGGATCGCGTCCCTGAGGAGGAAAAATCTGGTGCTATTTACCAAATACCGTGTGGAGACTGTGACAAGGTGTATGTTGGACAGACGGGAAGATCGATACGTCTACGAGGGAAGGAGCATATGCGTGCGGTAGCTAGGGGAGACGATTCAAGCCAGTTGGCTGAACATGTCTTCAGGGAGGGTCACGAACCAGATTGGCATTCGATGAAAGTATTACATCAGAATGTGACGAATCTGGGGAGTAGACTTTTTCTGGAATCATGGGAAACCTACGGTTTGAGGAGTCGTGCAATAAACATCGCAAAACCTCTACCAGAACCTTACAGGATTTTTGCAAAACCTCGAGTTGGGGGTGTTCATCTGACATCGTCGGGTGTTGGGTTTTCCCAGCCGAAATTATCCCTCATCAGATGACGTCAGATGGGGATTCCCAACATGCGGGTATATAAGCTTAGGACTTTCACGAACTCTTCATTCTGCCTTCACTTGACAAAGGCAGCAGTTGGCTCCCGAAACGTCGTGTTTTTAAACCTTACGCCAGTGTCAAAATAACTGTTTGTTATGGAATCTCCTGGTGAAACTTTTATGTGTGTTCTTTCGTTATTTTGTTTAAAAAATACTGCTATTTTTTTTTTCATTAAATCCGAGGTCCAGAATAATATTGCTTGCTAAAAACGATTAAATTTTATTGTACTTACCCGTTATATCGAACGAAATCATTATTTTTACCGCTAAATTTTGAATCCTGCTAAATGTGGGCTGGTTATATGTTATATTATTTCTACTATACTCTCTTTTTTTTTCTCTCTCTATCTATCTACCTGTTCGTCTGTTATATATAGGTGAATTTAATCCTCCGCACCTCCGATACATTTTTGAAATCCTTATGTTATTATAAGCCTATTTGCAAATCATTGTTGGGTCGAAAAATGGAATTTTATATGCTTTTCTTTATTTTTTTCGAGCGGACCATGTTTGTTGATTCAGCCAATCATGGGTTAGGGGAGGCCAACCTTCTTTTCAAGATTTCACGCCCACTTGACGAGACATTCGACTTGTTCAGCCAAATTAGTATAAGATTTATTACGGCAGTATTTCGTTCCAAGAAAATAAGTTTAATTATTGGTTTTATGACTATTCAACACAGAATAGACTGAACGGAATGATTTCATATTTTTGCTAGAAACTGATTACGAAATAATGAATTAGGCATTTTTTACGCCTACAAAAGCAAAACAAATAATTATCAAGAGAAAAAATATTTTTATAATATTTTCTATAATTAACTATAATTTGCTTCATTTTAACATTTCAGGTGTCTTATTGTACCAGATAATCTGATAATGAAATTTAAATTATACTTGAATCCTTTTAAAAAGGGCGTGGGTCAATCGATTTAAAATTTTTGGAACTCACAATAATTTTTCAAGTCGGCACCTATTCCTCAGATTAATAATTATTATCATACTGTCTTTAAGTGGTGAGCTAGTTCGATTTTCGAGATACTATTTTGCGCATTAAGAGTTGTGTTTTAAGATATATAATTAATCATCAATCTAAGATTTCTCTGTATCTCCCTCGTGATGTTCTGCAGTCCATTTTGAACATAGAGATTAACAAAAATTGATAATTCGGTTATCTTTAAAAATACATTAAGGTGTTGAAAGTTTAGAACGTTGCTTGCTTGCTTCTTTCTTCTTCTTCTTCTTTTTTTTCACGGTCTCAATGGTAAGAGTTCACGATCGGTCGACTATTTTTACGAAGAAAAAAAAAAAGAAAAGAGGACAAAGAACAGAAAATTTGCTAATACCAGGGCGAATGTTTGCTTGACGCAAATCAGGTAAAGTCATTTATTTTATATCGTTCAATATAAAATCACTCCTTTTAAAATCAATAATTTTTTTTCGTGAATGTGTTTTTTCATTTCCATTCTTATATGTGAGTTTACTCGTAGGATTCCCACTTCTATTCCTTTGAGTCTGTAAACAAACCTTATTATCTATTATAATTTTCAATTATTTCTATTATACCCGATGCTTTGGGTTGCCAGATGTCCTACGCGTACGTAAATACGCGCCCTCCGTCCAACATTTAGGCTCAAATGTCTTACTTCAGAACTTGGGCATTTCCAATTTAAATACAGGTAAACTCTATTTAAAACAATGATAGCACGTGCGTAAAATTCTAAAATATACTGAAAATACACCTGACGGGCAAGAACATTATACACCAACTAATACATGGCACAAAGTTTTAAATTTATCAGCAGAAAATGCAAATTATTTATATGAGATCTTCACTTTCATTTTCAGTACACTTGCACCTTTAGTGTAGGATTCATTTTTTCAATGATGAATATAAGTTGCACTGAAGATAGAAATAGGTTATCTTGAGAGAAAGAGAGGGAGAGAGAGATTTAATTAAATCAGAATTAATATTCACGAAAACTAATTGCAAATATTCCTAATAAGATTGTCATTTACTCTTACTGAAATACCAAAAACAACAAAAATTATATTTCCACACTGAATGTACACTCTTAAAAAAATAATAATAAAAAAGCACCATGAAGAAATTGTCTGTTTTTATTGAAATTAAATGTACACCCAGCACATAATTATAAAAAATTCAAGGACGCAGGACCCATCAATGTATAGAAATTGCACATTGAATGTCTAAATTAATAGTTAGTGAACCCCCTCCCTTGGCGGCGATGCATGAGTCTATATGTCTAGTTAAGGTGTGACGAAGGTTCCTAATGTCATCCTGCGACATATTCTGCCAGGCATACCTCACGTGTTGCCCCAGACTTGCGACATTTTGCAGTGCCCGAATCCGGCGGCGTATGTTCCATATATGTTCGATTAGCGAAAGGTCTGTTGACCGTGCTGGCCGAGGAAGAGTATCAACAGCACTGGGGTAGCTCACAGATATGCGAACCATATGGGGCCTGGCATTATCTTGTTGGAAAATGACTCCAAACTGTCGTGTCATGAAGGGTAACGTAAACGGCCACAGGATGTCATCAACATATCGTTGAGCTGTTAAAGTTGCACGCAGGATGACTAGGGGCGTCCTGCTGTCGTATGAGATAGCACCTCACACCATCACACTAGGGGTAATGGCTGTGTTCCTTTGTAAAACAAAGGGTGGTTGGGACCGCTGGCCCTGGCACCTCCACACATTTATCCGATGGTCATCTTCTCCAAGACTGAAGCGGGATTCATTGCTGAACACTATGCGATGCCAATCTGCTGGCAGCCACGATGATCGGCTACGACACCACTCCAGACGACTCTGTCGATGGTGTGGGGTTAAAGGCAAACGTCTTAAAGGCCGCTGTGAGCGTAACCCCACCTCAGCCAAGCGTCGTGAGATGGTGGAAGGTGTCGCGATTGGTATGGAAGAGACTATAGTACGTTGGGTGGCGAACAATGATGCTGTTGTATCAGCTCGGAGCTGGCGCACAACCAACCAATTTTGCCTCACATTTGCATTTCGCCCTTCCAGAGCTTACATTTCGCCGATGAGTTCCTCGCAGAAACCATTGCTGCCAACACCCTTGAACAGCAGTGTCCGTACGGTGCAGGTGGCAGCCTATTGCTCAGTAGGACCAGCCAGCTTCAAGCATCCCGACTATGCGACCACGTTCGAAGTTGTCTGAGCTATAAGGACTAATTTAAAAAAATTAAACGATTTTATTTCTTATTAAATTTGGCTATAGGGTCTTCGACAACGTTGCAACGGCATTACTGGCTGCGTCTTCAGGGAACTGCAATGCTGACAATGAGAAAAAATTGCGTAAACTCTCTCTCTCTCTGATCCATTTCCTCGGTTTCAATAAAGTCAGCAGCAATATGGGAAGCTATTTTCTTATTAATTATGATTTTCAAATGAACTTCAAATTAGAGTACGAAAGAGTGGGGATACAGATTCCGTAGTCCGCTTTTACTCTCTCTTTCAAATAAAATGTTTCTCTCTCTCTCTAGCTGGCTGTTGAGACGGAGTCACTGAATTACTCAAAAAAAAATCCCTCCTAAAGTGAGTCAACACATAAATGAGTGAACTCACAAAAAGAAAAGTAATAAACAACGCTTTTAGTGCGTATAAAAAAAAATATTTAAAAATATCTAAAAAACTCGATGAATTTCGAGCCAAGCAACGTGCTAGCCTTCCCCAGGAGAAATACTACAGAGGGTGCTCACGTTGTTTTCGGACAGTCCATTTGAATTAGGTGTGCGAAACATGTTTATTTGCATAAATATCAGACACGTGCAGAGTTAATGACAGGTCACGCGCTGCGCAATAACATATGCAAAGGTTGAGTTTCATGTAAACATGCCGAAGTTTCTGTCGTTGGAAATAGAGGCATGTATCAAAACCCTTCCCAGACTTTCATTATCAACACATAAAATTTCAGACGAGTCGAAGAAGGAAAATTTGCATGTAGGTAAGTCTGCAATCCGTGATGTTTTGGATGGTAAAGGGATTCATCGAAATGTTATAAATAATGGCGAGCAATCGCCGGATTTCGCAGGCCACTACAAAGCTCATGCAGGAGGTTGTTAACAAAATGCGAAAGATGGTCTCTTGCAAAAACCTAGCGTCCTATCGGACCATACACTAGACATTAGTGCTGAAACTGCACATAAATTATTATACCAGGATTAGAGTACAGTTAAAAAGAAAAAAAAAAAGAAAAAAAAAGTTCATCTGCTAACAGATAAGCACAAAAAGAACAGGCGTATCAATTGTCGAAAGCCATATGAGAAGCGATTAGCGGGGGGACAGGGCTGAATATGTGGTGACACTGGACAAAGCCCTTGTCTATCTGCACGAACGCAATAAAGATAGGCACATGTGCTACGTTAAGAAGGGAGAAAAAATTTAGCAAATTGTTGTTTGCATTAGATGAAAAGTTTCTAGAAAGGGTACATGTTCATCAGAGTAATAACAAGCTGCCTCACTGTTCTCATATTCCAAATTCCAGAAAATATGAAAATAAATGCTGATTATTATATTACTCATGTCTTGGGACCGTTATTTAATCAATGCCCTCCACAGCTCTATCCTGGCGAGCTCGACAAGGTATACTTCTATTACGATAAAGAGAGTTCTCATACCTGTCAGAAAACAATACTGTATCTCGTAGAAAGGAGATTAAAACTTGGAATAAACTATATAGCCATGAAGGACATTCCGGTCAAAAGACCCAACGCCGGGTTAATGGTTCTTCATTTCGGTTTTATGAAGCAAAGATTTTCACGCAGGCGACCAAAAATATTAGACGGCGTTTGAAAAATTTCTCGGCAGATATGGTAAGAGGTTACCCAAGACCAGATTAATATGGATTAGCCTGACTGGAAACGGCGACTGCGAATCATTAGCAGGATAGAGGGAGAGCACATTGAGCGCATCACACGTATCCACTGTAATAAAATTCTTACCTAAAATAAAGTCATTTCATTTCCCGTAAACATAGTGTGTACCTTATCTAGTAATTCTCGTGAGGAAGGTTTGCACATTAACTGGCTTGAAATGCATCGAGTTCCTAACTATTAACTAATTTTTTTGTACACACTTAAAACGTTGTTCCTTTGCTTTATTATTTAATTCAGTGCGTATAGTCTTCAATTTGTTATTCCCAAAGAAGAGTTACGTTTTTCATTTTTAACGAATATAATATGTTATATGGTCCCAGGACAAAATGTTCCATAGCAAAATGCACGAAGTAGGTTTCATTATACATTAATTCATATGCACTTCAATGGCGACATTATCATTCCAGCAACCCCATTTTTACAAACGCCATTTGCCTTTACTTTAAGACTGACAAAATAATGACGTTGGCTGCTAATGCACTGTAAAATTATGCTGACGAATAACCTTACGGCATGATGCAGCTCTCAACAAACAATGCAAAGATGAATCACTTCAGATATGCATGGAAGGCATTTGGAAAGACCGTCATCCAACGACCTTGGCGCGAAGTACCTATACCTAAGGAACCCCTTTCGCTGTTCACTGCACTTTGATATCAGACCTATGGAAGATGATAGTGCTTGACTTCCTGATCACGAATGTGAATTATCTGTCTGCTAAAATGATATGAAAATTTTTTATGAATATTTGAAATCCAAAAATGACACTTTTTTCGCCAGGTTTGATATTTTTTAATCGCACTGTATGTGAGCAAAAACAGGTTTGAAGTCGGTAAGATTATGAACGATCATCGTATTTAACGGATAAAAATAAAAAATTATGTCTCAGCTAATTTAAACAGTATAAAAAAATTAATATGAAAAATGAACTTTTAGCATAGATATTTGGCGAATTTGGCGACAATTTTGAAGAGTTGGCGGGACATTTAAGTTTCGCATTCCACTAGCTATATAAACTCGTCCGCAAGTGTAACGTCAATATAGTTGTACGAGTTTCCGATTGTGAGAAAATGAAAAATATAGTGAACATAATTCAATCCGTTTTGAATTTGGTCGTTAATAAATACGACACGCTTCCGTCGTTAATAACTGATCAAGAACTTAAGGAAAGTCGGGAAGTATTGTCGAAAATCGAAAACATAATTTTTAATAACAATGTCAGTGAAAATATCAGTTTAGATTTTGAAGACAATTGTGATTTCCGTATCGACGAAGAAAGTGATATTAGTATAGTCGGTGACGAATATTATAACTGTACTGTAAAGGGCGATCAATTGGCAAATGAATTCAGTTTAGAAAATATGCAAACAATTGTTCAGTATTTTGACAGTTGTCAAAAAAATAAATTCCAGAAAACAAACAGGAGATATCCAACAGTAAAATACCCTACTTATATTTCGAGGTTTAGAAAATATATATCAAATATGGGCACAAATATAGAAAAGTATAAAATAATAAAAAATGAAATGTTAGCCAGATTTACAAAAGCTAGGGAAAATTATTTACCTGTTCATGATATAGATTTGAAAAGATGGGCGATCCTGAAATCCCAAGAGTTAGGATTTGAGGATTTTAAATGGTCCGATTATTTTATAGATAATTTTAAGAGCCAAAACAAAATAGTTGCGCGGAAAGTAACAAAATATATCACTCAAATATACACCCAGAATATGGGTAATATAGAAGATAGTGCCATAGAATTTATTTTGATAACGAGAAATGTTACTGCTAATATTATCCCCCAACAAATTTTTAACTCTGATCAAAGTGGTTTTAATTATTTTCTTCCAAATTAAAGGCAGCTATCGCATAAAGGTGAAAAACAGACATTTTCTTTAATAGGGTCTGATTTTGGCAGAACACATTCATATACAATAATGCCAATAATATCAATGAATGGGGAACTGACAGGGAAAATGTTACTTTGTTTAAGAGAAGCTGCGGAAACATTTGGCCCGACTGTTCAACGATTAACAACGTTTCAAAACGAATTTATTTCAACCTTCAAACTCATATATTACATGCTCCAAGTCGGAAAAAATGGACAAAATCAAAATGAGAAAGTGGGTAGAATGTTGTATGAAACCCATCATGTCTCCTCCTTCCTGTGTTTTACTAAACTCATGGACAGGTAGTACAGACCCAAACACTTATAACGATTTTCCGGAAAATTGTATATCCTTGCAAATACCTCCCCACCCCAAAAAAAGCAACATCCCTCATACAACCGCTGGATGTTTATTTCTTTCGACAATATAAAAAATTTGTACAAAAAAATAATCAACAGAATAGCAATCGATGAAATGGATATTGACATACGACATCGAAATGAGATAATAAAAATGCATTCTTTGGTCCACAATCAATTACAGTCTAAAAAATATCGCTTTATATTACAATATGCTTGGTTTAGGTGCTGTTATAGCGATCATGATCCCGGAAAATGCAAAAATGTTGAGGAAATTTCTTTTGAAATTGAATACAACAATTGTAGCCGAGATAATTGCAAAAATCTGTCATTCTTAAAATGTGCCCACTGTGATCAATTGCTTTGCTTCACTCTTTTCTTTTTTTGTACTGTATCACTTTCAGGACTTTCCTGAGATGTACACAGTTTAATTTTTCTCATTTTTAAATAAAGAGCATAATTCAACAATTAATCCACAATTTATGGTTACATAACTTCATGAAATTTTGTTCACATTTTTTCTAATTACAATAAATGCATTTTCAAATAGCCTACTATTAAGTTTTGTTCGAAATTTTATTTTATTCATACATCTCATATATGGATACTCATATATTCATACATCTCATATATGGATACTTATATATTCATGCATTTCATTTATTCATACTCATATATTAATACATCTCATATATTCATACATTTCATTTATTCTTACTCACATATTCACACATCTTGTATATGAATACTCATATATTCATTCATTCATACATTTCATTTATTCATACACATGTATGCATGGTTCTATATAGTTATGTGTTTCTTTTCCTTATGAGATAATATTTTGGAAAAAGAAATGTAAAAGAAACTTGACATGGGCTGCGATAATACGAAATAACTACCTCGAACGAAAACCTGGAGTAGCCTTCAAAATTGTCCTCAATTTCGCCAAATATCTATGCTAAAAGTTCATTTTTCATATTAATTTTTTTACACGGTTTGGATTAGTTGAGACATAATTTTTTATGTTTTAATTTTATTTAATTTTTTCAAACCTGTTTTTACTCACATACAGTGCGATTACAAAATATCAAACCTGGCGAAAAAAGTAATTTTTGGACTTCAAATATTCATAAAAAATTGCCATGTCATTTTTGCAGACAAATGATTACATATTCGCGATCAGGAAGTCAAGCAATATCATCTCCTATAGGTCTTATCTCTAAGTGCTGTGAACAGCGAAAGGGGTTCCCTTGTAAGTATATTATTATTCGGCAGTGTACGCTAGGAACTAAAAGAAAAACGAGGTAGAGGACATCGAAGGAAAAGGTAAATACAGATTTAAGCAAACATATTGTCAAATATTCGTCATAAATAATACTGATTATGGATTCTACATGGTTGCACTCCACGTACCTTGAGAACAAAAGTAATGTGTATGCAGCCTATTCCAAACATAGTCTCTGTATAATTTATTCTTAGTCTTTAAAATCTATTTGAAGTCTAGTCTCTGAAATCTATTCTAAGTGTGGTCTGTATAATTTCTTCTTACTTCATTTAAACTCTAGGAGGAAGTAGGATCTTCATAAAAGATCTCCATTTGTCCTGATTTTCTGCAAGTCTTGATCTATTCCCATATTCTGCATACTTCTTTAACTTCGTTCCTACAGTTCTCCTCTATGTGTTTCTTAGGTGTGTGTGTGTGTGTGTGTGTGGGCTACTTCTTTCTTCTATTTTCTTCGGGACCTTTGTCCAGGGCAAATGTGTTCCGGTTTCTTTCTGAATACATGTCCTTAGCCAGATATACGTATTTTCCTTACCTTTGTCGAGTGGGGGAAAGGTAGTATGCCCCTGATATCAAAACGTAGTGTCTGCGATTTACCAACGTAAAAGGCAACTAGGCCACCACAACATCATGTTGATTGGAATTCTGGCATGTCATTTATGGCGTGAATAATTGACGTAACTTCGTGTATGACGTGAAAAAGAGCAATGTACAGACAGTTTGCAGAATCTTAACGATTTAATAATACTGACTAGGTTATAAGCGGTAACAGAACTTCGAACTCCTTCGTAGCAAACAAAATGTGTTATCAATAATCATCCAACGGAACATCGTTGTAGCATCGTGCTCGTTCGGTGAGCCAACAACTTCGAACATTTCATTTATCATTAACAAGCGATGAGGGTACGAAAGAGAAGAGAGAGAGTTTATCACAGTATATTACAATTTAAACTATGTTTAGGCATTACCGCCCATGCGCAACGACCAAAAGGTCAAGGTACGTTTGGGATCGTGATTGCAGCGTAATAAAATAAAAGCGAATGTAAAAGGCACTAAATAATTTTATTTATGTTACGTTATGGAAATGATATTTTATATAAAAATGATCAAAACATAATACCTTTTCGCAGTGCGTACATGTTAAAAAAGAATATTGGTCACAATCATAGCAAATTACTCCTTCAACTGCAAAAGAAATTTCTTCCGCGTTTTGAAAATTTCTTGGATTATAATCTGAATAACCGCACTTGAATAAGGCGTTCTGATAGTACATTAATTTGTAATTTTCAGATTGTAACTGGTTATACATCAATGAATGTAATTTAATGATTTCATTTCTGCTTCTAGTATCTACTTGTATTTCATTCGTTGCAATGCGATTTACTATATTTTTAATGAAAAGTTTCATTTGACGAAAAAAATATACGTCTAAAAGTTGGATCAGATAAGTTGTTCTTGCCGGGAATTTGAAGGGTTTTGCAGCGATTTGGTAATTGTGAAAAAGTTTTCAAACCTTAAACCCAGTCCACGAATTTAGAAGTACATAAGACGGTGGTTTTAATATTGGACTCAGACAGTTGGTGATCCATTCCTTAACAGTTTTTTTTGTCCATTTTCCCCTGATTTTGTGCAAGAAATGTATATATATATTTTGAGCCTGAAATACCGTTTTTTGCACGTTAGGTTCAAAATTTCGGCTTGTTTCCCGTAGGCACAAACACATTTTTCTTTTCAACTTTCCACTCATAGAAATTATAGGCATGGCCGTGTAGGAGTGAGTTGCTCCAAACTCGGATTCTATTATAGAGCAACATTGTTTTTCCCCTTTATGAGACAATGTCACTATGATTTGCTATGAAATAGTTTAGTCCAGTCTGATCGGCATTTAAAACTTCATCTGATTGATGACAACATTGAGCAAAGTCACGCACTTTTGGCACAAATTCTACAGCTTTATTTTCAATTGTTTCTACATTTTGAATATATAATGTCGTAACGTATTTTGCGAGGTACTATTTTATATCTTTGTTTGAACGAATTTAAGAAATCATGACATACCTTAAATGAATAATAACCTAATTCTTTAGCTTTAAATATTGACCACCTTTTTAAACTGAGGTCATGAACTGGCAAATGATTTTCTCTTGCGTATTGAAATTTACGGTATAGATCCTTTTTAATAATTTGGATTTTTTGTTTTCTTGTGCCTTTATTTGCAATTATTCGTTTAAAACGCTTGATATAATTTGATTGTCTAATTTTAGGATATCTTAATTTTGTTTGCTTAAATTTGTTATTCTTACACGAATCGTAGAACTTCGTAATTTGACAGATTTCGTGCAACGAAAATTCCTTTGTATTACTTTCACTGTATTCGTTTTCTTCATATTCATATTCACAGTTGAGAGAATGAAATTCAAAATCAAGTGTCAATTCTTCTCTCACATTAGCGCAATTGATTCGATCTTCGATCATAAGGACTTACTCATTTTAATTTCTTCATTAACATTTGCAGGTTAAGTATTATATATAATCACTGCTAAATTAAGAGTAGACTGAATTACATTTGCAAAATTAATCATATTTACAATTCTTTAACAACGCACTTTTAGCGCAAATTTTATAACGTAGCTTAAACTAACAACGTGCTAGCGCTTTTCAACCACATATCGTTTGGCGAAAATTTAGCCGGAAAAAGGGAGTTCCAGATCTGGTGTTTTCGCCAAACTTTAGGAGTTAATTACTTACTTTTACAGAAATTCGATGATACATTCGTAATGTAAATGGAAAGCCCTATCGAATATATCATATCATGACTGGAAATGCGGCATACACTAAACCGACTTCCCTCGTAAGTAGACCATTGTATATTAATTTCGTTATACCAGGCTCAATACCCAAAATCTTGCAGCCCTAGTCTATAGCCTATTGAGAAATAAGGTACTGGTAACAATAAATTAAGGCAGAATGGTGAATTGCAAATTTAATTTAAAAATAAATCACATACCATGTAGAATGGACTGCCGACTAAGGCTCCGATGCATCCTGAAACAGCACCAGCAACTATACTCTTCGGGAAGCTCACTTTACCATCGGAAGATATGAGACCTAATTTCTGAAAAGTGTCAAAACTGCCCAATCGAACTCCATTCATACACAGCT
Source organism: Dysdera silvatica (assembly GCA_006491805.2). NCBI lineage: Eukaryota > Metazoa > Arthropoda > Arachnida > Araneae > Dysderidae > Dysdera > Dysdera silvatica. The sequence goes on from QLNU02015003.1 coordinate 170,150,041, forward strand.
GGTACCAAAGCGCTGGTACCAAGCCTTTTTGAAGAGCCAATATACCATCGCTTTTACCGATGACGTAGAAGGCGTGAAATGCATTTTTATAGTGCACTTTGTATACTCCTCGACTTTGCAGTTCACCTTGCAATTGTAGACGCGTTTTAACGACTTCTAAAGGGTTTGTGAATACGCCCGCGCCACAAGCGGCGACACCACCAATCACGAACTCCATTTGGACGTTTTTAGCCTACTGCCAAGATCAAGCCTTTACTAATCGGCTTTTAAGCCAAGACCACACGAACTCCAAAGTGGAACAGATATTTAAATGGGTGATGGCTGAACTGGAGAGGAATTAATAGATTAAGAATTATTTATTTGGCGGGCAGTTGCGCAAACGTAATCCACTGTGAAAACGAAAAGTGAAAAAATGCCTGATTACATGTGCTTGCGGTCAAGGTCTAACTAAATGGCTATCAAACACGATCGCAAACGAGTCTGCGCAACACAAGAAATTGCATCTTACACGGTTAAAAATTGCACGCAACGAAGATCCTTTGCTAAATTTAAAGTTCCGTGATGCTCGAAACCATCAATATTCGATGGGAGAAATCATATCGTAACTCTTCCTCTATTTTTCAAATTAAGTTGTAAAACAGAGTATGCTTCCGAAAAAAAAACCAGATTAACCATTTTATTTAATTTGTAGTGATCCGAAGCGTCTGACAACTAAAATGAACTTCTGTGAAATGCCATGTAACTGTTAAAATATCACGTGTTCAGGAAAATACATTGATGGTAAGTGCTGCCATCTACCGTACTTTAGGTATAACGAAAGCTACTTTCAGAAAAGAGAGAGAGAAAGGAGGATTTCGTGTGTAAGGGACAGATACAAGGCCAGTATCGCATAAACGAACAAGACAAATGTCTAGGTTCACGCTTATTTTCCGGGGCCCAGCGCGGTGAAGACTCAAAATCATTGCCAAGCAGACCTTATCACTAGGACAGTACTTTTTATCGCGGCGCGAATTTCGGCGACGTTTTCCGCGAAATTTCCGAGTTTTTGTTTGTACAGCCGGTGAAACAAAAATCTGAACACACGTTAGTATTCGTGAAATACGCTTGCTACGGAAAATTCGAGGGTGCCAATCGATAGTAAACAATGGAAGCTCGTATGCGCAAAATTTTGACAAGGGACAGCCTTCGTATTTAAACTTGCAGAAACTTTGAAAATTCCAATGGCAGCACCTAAATTTGATATCATAATCAGATTTTAGACTATATAATTATGCTAATTTGAAAGTTTGGTGTCATTCTATTAAAACTCGAGATATTCTATAAAACGTCCACTGTGGCTTCCACCATGATAAAAAAAACCCAAACTAACTTGTAGGTTGGAAATCCAATTTTTTACTCAAACCTGTTGAGATCAAAAAGTTATAGCACCGTTGACTTTTTTCTTTCACTAACGTAAATTTACCAATATGCCTGATGAATGATGATCAAGAAATGTCAATCGACAACAGTTTTAAAGCATAAAGTAACTTTTTTTTTTACTTTTTGTAACTATGCGATGTCCCCTCAAATAGTTGCTTTAAATAATATTAAGCATTTAAAAAAAAACAAAAAAAAACAACTATTTTTCGGATTGCCCTGAAATTTCTATGTCATAGGTAAAAAAACCGTAAGGTTTCAATTGCCATCAGAAAATTAATGTTTCTATTCATATTTTTATCGACTATGCTTTTTATAATTTATAATTCAAATTAGATATTATTTTAAAAATGAAGAACATCATAAATTTTATTTGGCCGTTTGAACTTTAAAGCAATAAAAATTTTTTGAGAGA
>QLNU02015003.1:170157486-170186375 GCA_006491805.2 Dysdera silvatica
TAACCGAAATTTTGCACTTGCATTTTTATACACACGTTTCACCATGTCAATGTACACATCCTCAATGTCTGTTGATCTTAAAGAGTTGATGACTGCTGATGTTTTAATAGAGTCAAAGGCCTTCTCATAGTCAATAAATGCAACACACAATGGAAGTTCATATTCATGTGTTCTTTCAATTAATTCTCTTAATACTTGAATATGGTCCACTGTACTGAATCCACTTCGAAATCCAGCTTGTTCTCTTGGTTGAGCTGCATCTAATTTTTTCTGCAGGCGATGTGTTAGCACTTTTGTGAAGATTTTATAAATAGCAGGTAACAAGCTAATTGGTCGGTAATTTTTCAAATCCTCTTTATCACCTTTTTTATGCAAAAGAATTACTGTTGCAGAATCCCATTGGTTTGGTATGTTACCGCTGTTAAGACATTTGGTAAAGAATTTTGCAAGTATGTCTTCTACATATTCTCCAGCTTCTTTTAGGATATCTAATGTAATACCATCATCGCCAGGGGCTCTTCCTTTCTTCATACTTTTTATTGCAAATGAAACTTCTTCTTTTAAGATTTTAGGAGCTGTTCCTTCGACTATTTCAGTGTCTTCGTTTAATCCACTGTTACTTTCATATAGTTTTTTGTAGAATTCTTCAACTCTTCTAAGTATTTCTTCCCTATTTCTTGTTACGGTGCCATCCTCTCCTTTTAATGCAATGATGTGTTTCTTCCCAACAGATAAACTTCCTTTAACAACCCTAAGGCTCTTGTTATTTTCAATGGCCTTCCTTACTAACTCACAGTTGAATTTTCTTATGTCTTCTTTCATGCTTTTGCGCAGAGTTTTACAAAGTTCTATGTACTCAATCCTGGAACTGGTATTTCGATTGTCCACCTTCATATCTCTTCGCCTTTTCATGAGCTGTTTCGTCTTCTCAGATAATTTGCTATTGTGCTTTTTACAGGTTACACCACCAATTTCCCCAGCAGTTTCAACTATTGTCTTAACAATGTTTTCATTTGCTTCTGAGATATCACTTTCATCAATAAGTCCTTCCAGTGCAGAAAAGCGATTTTTTAATTCCAACTTGAATGCCTCGGTATTTACTTTCAGTTTCATTAGATCCACCCTCTTACTTACTTGTTTCCTAATGAGCTTCTGTCGTTCTAATTTAGTATTTAAGTGCACTTTACATCTCACCATTCGATGATCACTTCCAGTATTAAATCTGTTCAGTACACTGCAATCTTCAATAATTGATTTCTTGTTTGCCAGGATATAGTCAATTTCACTAGTTCCCCCATTTGGGTGTTTCCATGTCCATTTTCTTTGCGGTTTCTTCTTAAAAAATGAATTCATGATGCTAAGGTTTTCAGCTTCTGCAAATTCGATGAGTTGATCGCCACGTTCATTCCTTTCCCCATATCCGTATTTACCAACCGATGTCTCTCCTTGTTCCTGTTGTCCAATTCTTGCATTGAAATCCCCCATGATGAGCTTGATATGTTGTTTCCCTTTGGTGTGTAACTCTTTGATTTCTTCATAAAATTCTTCAACCTCTTCGTCGGTATGGCAAGCCAACACCACTTGTTCTTCCAGTTTCCGTTCCTCTATAATAAAACAAATGTCCGCTTTTAAGTTCCACCAATTCTTTGGCTTTCAAATTTTCACCAATTTTTTCGGCAAGAAATATGGATCTCTGCAGCCTAGGGGACCAAATTCCGGACTACGGTAGGCTGAAAAAAACGGCATGCATTTTACGATGACATTGGAATCACGCCTGAGTAAATAGCACGATTAGATGAACATGTTATATGTATGCCATTGTAGTGTAGCAGAGTATTAAAATAACATAGTCTTATGCAATGACATGAGTTTTGACGTGATAGTAATGAGTCATGTCCAGTCTGTCATAAAACGTGTCTAATCAGTCATGGGATGAGTTGACGTACGATGTTCAACGATTAGACAAAAAGATCCCAAGCCTCACATCAATACATTGATATTGTTGATGCAGTCCTGCGTGGCCCCAATTTAGGAACGTTATACTATCGCATTCAATACAATATTTGGAACTGATACAAATAATATTACCCAGCATCGTTGTGGATTAATCTTTTAGCACCATTATGGGTCAATCGCCATGTGTATTTATGGCGTAATTTTTCCGCATCCATAAAACACGTGATTATTTTCGCTACCTTTGCTAATTTTCTCCTCAAATTCATCATGTCCCCATATCCTTGATTCTTTTACTTATCTAACCATCTGCCTATATAATATCTTTGAACATTTTCTACTGCCGCTACCCATTTTTTTCATAGCACCGATCAACTTACACATTTGCCTTTTTGGTTTTTCAACTGCTATGAGTTGAAAAACTGAGAAGGAAAGTATATAAGTTGATCGTAGCACCGATCAACTTATATATTTGCCTTTTTGGTTTTTCAACTCATAACAGTTGTAAGATGACAAATTATCTTAGTTTCTTTGGTTGAGTATCAAATAATAACAAACGTTGGAAATAACCATTTGAGAAGAAAAGAAAATATAAAGTTTTCCTAATGGAATGAATAGAACTTATAAAAATAGTTGAAATAATATATTTTTCATTCTGTCGTAGATAACTGATTCTGATTATGCACTCCCATTTCAGTTTAATTTTTGAATCCTCTGAAGCAAATATATAAAAGGGATTACCTTTTTACCCTAAGTTTTCTAAATAAATTCTTTAAAACCGTTATTTACTGCTTTTTTTCAACACTAGGTGATAGATGTATGGTCAGGTGCTGGCCGATCCAAAGGGGAGTATCGCCCTCCCCACTTGAGCTGGGATTATATCATGGAAAATGAAAAGTACTCGACGCTTGAATAAAACTAGGAATCAGACAAAAATCGCACCCCCCAAAAGGTTTCTGGATCCGCCCTTATGATCAGCACCCAACAGCAAATTTACAACGAACGACATAACTCACTTGATTGAAATGAAATTAGGATGGGAGGTTGACTCCAGGATTTATTTCCATCCATATTGCTCAAAGAAACATAACAGCTTTATGCCCATCCCCCCCCACCCCCAATATACATTAAAATAAATAATGACAAATAAAGCACAATATATTCTTTTGTGGTTTATAGTAGAAAAAACAATATTCATATTAAAAAAACAAAGAATATATTTACCTCCATTGTTCTCAATTGCTTCTGTGCCGCTTTTAAATCTTGCTCAAACTTCTGCTTTTCGTCATTGTAGATTGTGTCCTAAAAAAAGAAGTCAATCATAGTTTAAATAATATTTTAAAAGTGTAAGTTTGTAAAATTAAAAGCTTCAATCAAAAAATTCTATCTTTCATACATAATTTTAGTATTTAATTTCAGTGGAAATCTGCAATAGAAAGGAATTCCTCGCAAATGTCTGAAGAAGCCATGGGTTTGCATTGAGATTACATGAAGGCATATAAGGTGTGATAAAAAAATATGGTGAGTGAATTTTTATACCAGCAACTGCTGACGCTACATCCTTTTGAAGTAATAAGTCCAATAGTTTGATCTGTTGAGACAGTCAGTGGCAAGTTTGAACAAGTTGGGTCAGTCAGCTTCCAGAGCTGGAAGAGTGAGGTCGTGTTTACCATGTCTGTTGTGCATCATGGATTTCGAACAATGTGTTAACGTAAAGTTTTGTTTTAAGTTGCAAAAAAGTGCCAAAGAAGCTCATGAAATGTTAAAATCAGTGTATGGCAATAATGTGGTGGCTCTGAAGACTGTTTACAAGTGGTATGAGTGATTTAAAAGCAGAAATTAGTCGGTTGAAGATGAGCAACGGTAGGGACATCTTTCAACCTTAAAAACAGACGAAAACATTCAAAAAGTGGAAAAAATGATTTGTTCAAACAGGTGATTGACTATTCGAGAGCTTACATAAGAACTGAACATCTCGTACGGGTCCAGTACAAAGCATTTTAACTGATAATTTGCAAATGAGATGGGTGAGTATGAAATTTGTTCCCGGACTTTTGACTGGCGAACAAAAGGAAAATCGTGTGTCAGTTTGCACGGAATTGAAGGGTAGTCTCGATGGAGATCCGGACTTCATGGCTATGACCCTGAGATGAAAATCCAGAGTTTCGAATGGAAAATGAGTGGCTCACCTTGCCCTAAGAAGGCACGCCAGTCAAAGTTGAACGTCAAGTTCATGTTATTGTTTGTTTTTTTGGATAGTGAGGGCACAGTGCGATCAGAGTTCGCTCCAAGGGGAACAACTGTAAACTTCGAATATTACAAGGGCTTACTGCAACGTTTGCGAAAAGATGTATGGAGAAAGAGACCAGAAAAAGTGGGCCAATGGCTTCCTCCTCCATCACGACAACGTACCATGCGACTCCTCGCTTCTGATCCCTGAGTTTTTGACCGAAAAGGTGGTTCCTGTCTGTCCACATTCACCTTACTCCTTAGATTTAGCACCATGCTACTTCTGTCTCTTTCTGAAAATAACAACCTTGCTAAAAGGAAAACGTTTTGACACCATTTACGATATTGAGAGGGACACGACGGAGCAGCTGAAAGCCCTTCCTAAGCCTTCCAGAAATGCTTCCAATCATGGAATCAACATTGGGATAAGTGCATCGCTAGCCAAGGAGAGTACTTTGAAGGAGGTTAATTTAAATTTGATGTAAGCTTATTACTTTGTTCATAATAAAATTATTCACTGTATTTTTTGATCACACCTCATATGAAGTACAATATTTTAATTAGATGGCTATAGCTAAAGCAAATTTCAATGCAAAGTAAGATTAACGAAATTAACTTCAAGTGCAAAGTGTGGTCCATACCTTTTCTTTCACAATGCTTTCCATTTTCACTTTCCATTTCTTATCTTGTTCTTCCAAATTTTCTATCACAAGCGTATCTTTTTCGTGCTGTTCCATCAGTTTTTGCATTTCAAGTTTGAGGCTGTTGCACTTCTCGCAGATGTTGGCTAATCGAGCCAAAGCCCGACTTTCATCCAGCTCACCTTGCAAATAACTCACTTCTTGGCGCAGCTCAATACAGGTTTGGCATCCTTTTTCTCGGCGTCTGAGTTCATCACGTAGACAAGATATTTTCTCATTCAACTGTTCCATTTGAGACATGTAACTTGCTCGTTCCTTTTCGATGGCCATATTCCACTTTTGTTTGAAGCATAAAAGACTAGAAACACTCCTTTGAGCAATATTCATTTCGCTGGAGTTGCAGAAGTTCCATGGAATGTTGGAGTATGGATATGTGGATAAATTGGACATGATGCTTGTCGCCCGCTGGATTAGGCTTTGATGGAAGGAATCCAAGTATCCGAGATCATCTTCCGCTAAGCAACTCTTGTCGGACAACTGCGATTTGTTTTCAACATGGTCTTTCTTATGGTACATTGCATCCTTGATCAACACCATTGTTCCTTCTGCTACAGAATTAATGGATACGATTTGGGCCAGTTCCCATATTGAGCAATGCATGTATTCAGCAAGTACACCACACTTGCTACCTGAGTAAAAATCATAGCCGAGTTGCTTCATACAGATGGCTTTGATTTCAGAGGACAATCGAACAAGTTCTTGTTGGAGGAGCTTGCAAATGTAAGTTACCCATTTTGAACTGTATTGCACGTCAGAACAAACAAAGTAAAGTTCATTTACTGATTTGGATATTTGAGCAACGAAAGCATTTGACACTTGAGTGATGATATGATTGATGTGGGACAAGAACTGCTTCTGTCCCACCGGACGAACTTCTAGCTGCTTTTCCATCAAGTTAGAGGAACCCAATTTTTCCCCAATGCCATTTTCGGATAGTTCTAAAATTGTAGAACAAAAATTTTCGATAAATTTTTCTTTAAAGATAAATATGGTGGCTGAAACTCGCTTCTTGTCACTGTCCACTTCATTATAAAATTGCTCGATGTCGAAGACTTCGCTTGAAGCGTGAGCTGCAAATGAGACTCGGTAAAACAGCAAATTGGCGACTATGTTACAGAGGCTTGTCTTCGAACCGCTGGCTCCGACAGAATTGGACTTCTGAGATATATACAATTCGATATCGTTAACGACCCGTTTAACCCGGGTCAAGTGTTGAATTAAGATGGCAACTTTATATTTCTCAAAGTTACTCATTTTAAAAGTGACGCTAGCAATTTCTTGTAAGAGTACAATCTTATATAACAATTTTTCAGCAATGTCATCAAGCCCTTTAGGAATGATGGAAGTTTGGTCAACTGCATTCGATGCATGCTCGATAGCACTTATTAAATGTCCCAGTTCTTGGTTGGAATGATCGCGATTTTCAGGATTGTTTTCAGCATTTCGACTATTTTCAACATGCATTAACTGCAAGGTAGTTTTTATCCAAGAAACTAAAGAAGTTATTTTATAATTCATGTTTTCCAAGCAGTCGTTGAATGATAAGGTGATGCTATTGCCCTCATTTTGGACATCTGGGTTTGTCAAGTCAGTCATACTGGTTGATAGAGACAGACAGTTCCAGCCTTCGTAATTGTCTTGGTTTGATGCATTTTCTTCTAGTTTAACCTGCAGTCTAATTTTGGGTTTTGTGAAATCATCTTGCTGTTTGGAATTTTCCGGAGAAGACTGTTCTACACACTCTGTCACATCTTTCACTTTTTTGTCCAAGTTGTGCAGCCGAATAAGCAAACTCTGTGTCTCCTTCCCTGACAAGTCTTCCTTGTCTGCAGAAGCATTATTCATAATAGGAGATCCATCCGAGTTTTTAAGCGCAACTTCAACAGCATCGATTTTCTGTTCGAGTTCTGACAGCTTTGCTTCATACTCTTTGGACAAAGTTAACCCCTCTTTGCCCTTTAGAGAACTTCTTCTCCTTTCCTGCCTTTGCTCCAGCTTCATGACCCTTTGTCGCAGTTGCCGGACATTTTTTTCTGAATTCAAGAGTTTGGTGGTGAGATCATCGACTCTGGCAACCATAAGATCCATTTGCGATTGATGAAGTTTATCTTTTCGCTTCAAGTTTTGGTTTAAAGACAGACAGTCAAGTTCAAAGTTGTCCGATACCATCTGGGCAGATTTCAGATCCTGTTTCAACTTTCGATTTTCCTCTTTGGACCTGCTCAACTGCTGAGCCAGCAGCACATTCTGTGAAGGAGATCCCGTAAGGCTAGCCAAGTCTTTTATCGACGAGAGTGAAACAATGCTCTTGCAGATATTACGTTCCAAATCTCCATCCTTACTCGTTAACAACAGATCAACTTTTGCCTTCTCCAACTCGTTCTGAACTTTGTGGAGGCGCCTTTCCACCTTCATTAAACACGTTACCAAATATCCAATCTCTTTCTTCTGCTCTCGCTGACCACTTTCGACGTTTCTACCATTAGAACGCTGTAACACTTCTTGTCCATTATGCTTCTCGAAATCATCCAGCTTCGCCTCAACCTCTTTGCAGAATTTGGAGACATCCAGCCAGATTGTCCAAGAAGAGTCTTCTATCTTATCCTTGATTTCAAAGACTCGTTTTCTCTTATCTTGTGGAGAAAGATTGTCAACACTTGATAATTTTAGGCTGCTTCTTCTTTCCGACCGATTAGCTTTCTCCTTTACAGGTTTCAAAACAAGTTCCTTGGATAGAAAAAGAAAATCCCAAAATTATTAGTCTGTATCAAGAAATGCACCATAATATGAAAATTAAAATAACAGATAAAAAAAACCATGCATGGCTCAGTGTCACGATGTGGCACAGTTTTGTTTAACATCATAAGGCTGTTTCATGACCAGTTTGTGATAAGATTGGTGATTTACAATTGTATATATTTACTTCCAAAAGACAGTTATGGGTCATCTAAAGCGATGGCCTAAAGTTACTTCCGAACCAATATGCAACTACCAGGGTCCCACTCATATTGGAGAAAAAATTCCCCGACTTTTCCGGCAAAATTCCCTATCAAATCACAAGTAACTTTCTTCGGTTTGACCAAAAACATCATTTTCCCATGACTTTCCATAGAGCTTTTTGGACTATTTTAAATTCCTTGGCAATTGAGGTTTCCCAAGTGTGTGGGAACCCTGATTTACCAGCCAAGCTTGCAGTGAGTTAAGCTCAGCCATGCCCTGCTAAAGGCAGTGATTATAAACACTCAGGCGAACTAAAGACTTCACATAATTTTAAACTGCATTTACTTAAAAGAAGTTACAATTTACACTGTGGATATGCCTGAACGTCACACATTTATTTAAGACAAATTGCAAACCAATACAGAACAAGCCACAAATAAAACATTTTAAACGGAAAAGGTTTAAGACTGGTGTTCTTAATGTCACTGTGGACTTCGGTTGGTTGGTTGGATTTGGTAGGAATAGATCAGGTTTACCAGAAATAATAGCTTGAAGCAAGGGTAATATTTTTCTATAATGGCGAATAAGACTACAGACATTTTGGATAAGTTGACTATTCATTTATTTGTATAAAATCAATCAAGATATTTTAATATATCTTTTATCTCTTGCATAAGAACGAGAAATGATGATCCGATGGAAAATTAAGGACATTTGCAGGGATACTCCTAGTAGACACTATATAAATCTTAATATACATATGTTTAATAGAATTAAGATGGGAAAAGAAACTTCAATGTAATATTTCTTAGAACTATTCACATAGCTATGAAACCAGAAAATGACTTCGGATGTTAAATTTATGATTTCAAAAGACACTGAGAATTTATTAAAAACCATTATAAATTATTTTGGAGTTCACTCATGGAATAGTCTTCGATCTGACATTACATCATTAAATAATTTAAAGCTATTTAAAACGAGGAACAAATTACATTTATTTGAAAGATTACAGTGAAGCTATAACGTGTGCTGCAGCTAACAAAAATCACTTAAATATAATCATTGATTTGGCAGTTGTGCTATTTCATATAATTCCCAATTACAGTTTTCCTTCATGACGGTACAATGTGAAATAATTATATACTGTTGTAAAATAATACTGTAGGCAGTCATTTTATAGCAGGAAAACCGCAGTGCGAACCTTAATATTTCATGAAAAAAAATTGCAGAAAAGGATTAACGCTAACAGTTATAAAAGCAAAAAATTCTATCAGTTTAAAAACAGCAATACAAATAACCAGTACGTCAATAAACGTTATACAGCAAGACGGCCATATCTGCGGGTATTTCTGAAACCAACTGTATATAAGAGCGAACCCTCTATATTACTTGTTTTTTATTTTTACATGAAGTTTTGTTTCCTATTCTACTCCAAACTAAATATATCAGTTATAACGACGGCGATTTTGTAGTCTACGTAGATTCTAACTAGGGAAATTCGTATCGGATATAACGACGTGACTTGACAGTCATAAAGCAGAACCACGTAGGTTAGTTATTAAAATTTAAAGTTAGTTATCAAAATTTAAGCGTTATTCTAATCTTGTTTATTTACAAATGTCCGAGAAATTTTTATTACTGCTAAACCTGAATATTAAAGATAATAAACTTAAAAAGTGATTTATTAATTGAATATCACGAGGGTCATATTCTTAAGGGGCCCATTCTATTTTTTCAGTGTAGAGCCCACAAAACTCTTAAACCGGCACTGTTCGGAAGTCATTAGTATAATATAATAAATACTATTTATTACATTTGTTTTCTACATTATATACTTTAGTAGTATTTTCTAGAATTTTTGTCAATTTAAAAAACTAAGAAAGTACTATGTATTTAGTGTGGCTATAATAAATTATTTAATTTTGAAACCAAAAATTTTAATACTTTTTACTATCAAAATAATTTATAAAACTCTAGAGTGTATTATACTATAGGCTACTATGATTTTAAAAAGATATCGTTTATAACGACCGAATTTGCACGGTCCCTTGAAGGTCATTATATCAGATTTCCACTGTATTTACATGTCAATGGTTATGATGAACTGATGTGTAACTGTGTAATTTTAAACAGCATTTTTTAATTCGACGTTGTTATGAACTGTGATTCTTTTTGCATGGAAGGTTATTTGTCCAGGCATTATAAATAACACATTTTTTTTTATTATTATTAAATAATTTCGTTGTAAGATGTAAGGACATTACTTACTTGTGGTTGTTTCGTCTTTGCAGGCGAAATAGCGGTAGCAGACAAACTGGAACTTGAATGGTCAGTGCCACCTTCGTCACTCTCTCCCAGATAACGGGGATCGGACTCTTGGATCTCAGTCGAACCCAATCTTGAGGTTCTTGTTCGAGAATGAGAGCGAGTTCGTGCTCGTTCTTTAACTCTTGATATTGCTGTTCGAGCGACAGGTGGTGACGGAGGGAGAGCAACAGAGTTATGGTAGGTCAGAAGATTCTCGGTATCTGTTGGTGAACCTTTGGAACTTTGTTTGCTCAATGTACTACGCTTCGAGTCTCCGCTTGAAGACAATGGAGATTCGGCGGATCCATCGTAGATATCTTTTGAGTGAGGTAGTCCATTGCTTGCCTCGGTTTTTCTTATCGGAGTTTCATTCTGATAGCTGCTTTTCAATTTCGCTGCTTGCAAAATGGCACGAATCCAGTTGTTTCGCATCTTTGCAGTCACAGCTGACAGAAACAACTTGGTGTCATCTTTCATCTAGGATTACAAGAACCACATATGAGCAAAACAATTCTCAATTTGGATAGTGAAGAACTGAACACCCACATTCATTTGCATTAGCATGTTTTGACCGAAGTAAAAATAGTTTAAGGCTTATAAATGAATGCAGATAAAATACTATTTTTAAGAACTTGTCTACGAAGGGGCATAATTAATAAGGGATTCACTCACCAGAATACAGAATGTATGACCACTGTTACTTTGAACCTCAGAAACACTTTGTGCTTTCCTAAGATCCACCATGCCATCAAGAATACCAGAATCCTCTGCAATGGGATCAGTATAAAAAGTGAGAGCTGAGTTTCGGAGCACAAACCAGTGTTTGTTCCATTTATTATGTTCTTGTTTGACCAGCCACCCCTTCTTCAATGACAACGTCTGAAGAAAGGAAATATATAATATAAATATATCGTTATAAATTTGATGACAAATATAGCCTTAACTTTACATAAAAAGGTAGATAATGGTAAAATAACAAAAAGTAGGACTCCTAAACTTTCAGATGAGTTAACAGCAGCTCTTCATCGGGAGTGATGGTTGTATGGTTACTTCTTCTTAAACTTGAATTTCTGGAAAAATCCATCCTCTGCTCAATGCTACAGTGTGTGCATAAGTGGGGGGTCATGATTTTCAAAGTTTATTAAAAGAGTTATGGACATCGTTTCTGGAAATGGTTGGGATGTATTAATAAGATTCACAGGATCATAGGACAAGTCATCTATTTTTGACTTTGATTATCAACATTGTTGATTTCAATGTGCCGACTTCCAACGTTGATGCTATTATAAAAACAAAGTTTGGGTTGCATTAACCACTAAGAACTTTTAACATTTCAGCAATAGAAAAGATTTTCTTATTATGGATATTGAGGAGAGATATTTCTGGGGGTTGGCAAGAGGAAAGCCCCCCCCCCCCCCTCTGCAAAATAAAAATAAAGGCCTGCTAAACTATATTTGATGTGCTTTAAGACAATGGCAGAAAGGGATCAATGTAAATTGACACATTCATTAACAAAGCTAATTTCTGAGACATTTGTAAAATCTTCACTTTCAGGTCTACATGCTAAGCCCTCCTTCTGGACAAATGTGTACCTTATACATGTCTGATTTCAAAATACTAGCATGGAAACGAAAAAAATCGCAAATTCTTAAAATTTTGCAAATTAATAGCAGACAGAGCAAATGCAATGTAAAAGAAATCGTGCAACAAAATAACATGCAATACCTCACTACTTGCATCATTGCCTAAATCAGGAATCAGCGTACAACATGACGGCATAGAATCCAAATTACAGCCATCAGGATCACCACGAACCTAAGTGGCAAAGATTGAAGGAAACTTAAGAATATAACTAAACTATGTATTTTAAATCAAAAGTTTTGAATTATATACGTTTAATCAGTTATATATTTTTAATAAAATATAACTGATTTTTAGTGAATGTTAATTAAAAGTAGGTAGTGTTAATTGAGTGATGAAGTACCAAATATATTCCCGTTATAGGAAAAAAAAAACCATGTCCCGATACACGGCCGATAAGAGGACAATATTAATTTTTACTAATTACATTATTTGTCAATTAAAAATTGCAAATTAAAGAGCTCACTAATTAAGATCAATTTAATGGTTGCTTGTATTTTTATGGCGCAAGGACAACAATGGTCATTCTGCACTAATCAAGGGCAATTTAGTCAGTGAACTTTTCAGAACAAACATTAAGGTGACAGTAATAACGTTTAGCTTATACAGGGCTAAATTTTTGCAGTTTTGCAGGACAAAGCGATGGGATCACACCATATTGTCTAAGACATCATGTGATCTTTTAATCCTGACACGCTTGTGTGCGATTGTGCTAACTAGGATTCGAACCTATTCGGATAGGTACAACAAAGTCATGGTTGTAAACACCAAGTCGTTGTAGTTCCATTTGAGATTTAATTATACCCCATTTGTGGCACTCCATGTTCAGTAAGCCAACACAGATTGATATCTTAAAAGATAAATTTTAAAATAAAGTTCTAAAAAGATGAAACCAACGACCTGTTAAAGATATAATTTCGATATATTTTTAATAAATGTTCATATCAGAAAAGACAATGGTCAGTATTTAGGACACATTTCATTCTTAATATTTGATATGCATATTTTGAGTTTTCCGAAAGGTTTTGGAGGTGTGATAATAGAGAGCGGAATTGATGACTGTGGATCGGGAAGTACATGCTTGAGTTGGACTTGACACTACTAGAAACACAAAGCAAGGACTAGAAGCAAGGTACTATTCAGAAAATTAAAAAAAAGAAGCTCATAACATTTAGGCAAAACTGAAATAAAACAGGCAAAGCACACTAGCAAAAATTAGGCGAAAAACAAGACATAAAGGCAGCCTTAACGTACCAACGTTACGTTGTCCAAAATTGATTTTTCTGGGCAGTCCCGTCCAAACTTCGCAGACGGCCTTTCCTTATTGTTATTGTCAGTGAATACTGAGCGTCCGTACGGAGATCCGATGGGTGATTGTTTCTTATCGTCGGTTAAAAGGACAGCATTCGGAACTGATGCAGATTTGTGAATCGTCCTGTTTATCATCACATTATCGACTTGGTCTTCGTCAACCCACGACGCCACATGTTGCAATAGATCACCTAAGGAGAAATCGATTCCTCAATTTACACATTTAACTGGCAATTCACAATATCCAAAAAAAAGTATGATAGATAATTGTAGTTTTCATATAATAAACCAACATGATTTTGTGGTTTCATTCTATGACTATTTTTGGGATCCTTTGGTACAGAAAAAGGTCTGGGTTCAAGGATGACATGCCAATAGACCATGACTTGAATATTGTTTATGGTGTGTTAATACAGAGTGAGTGTATATTACTCATTGACAGATACACATCTTGTCTATCATTTGTGATGTGTTAACAGATCATGACTTGCCTACTGTTTACGACATGTTAATAGATTAAAACTTGACTACTGTTTAAGCATGATGTGTTAATAGATCAAAATTTGTATATTGTCTATGTATGACAATGTTAACACCTTATATATCAATTAAGACTTTACTATATATTCCGATTTATTTCCCGTTTAAGTATGACGTGTAGTAACGATTAAGGGCAGTGTCACCGGTGCCGTCACAGTGGGTGACAATCCGGGGGAAGGACAATAAAATGGGCTAACAACGATTAGGAACTAACAAAATTAAGAAAATAAAAACATCAAAACGGATGAACTTGTTTGACTGTGCAGAGGACATTCCAGATTATTGAAAATCATGCATGGCTTTAATTTTTGTATTACAACGATTTAATTTTTTGGCTCATCAGAAAAAGTACTTGTAGTTTAGTTGCATATTATTTGTCGTAAGGAAGTTTTAATTGTTATCGTGGCTTTCCGTCTTGTAATAATATTCAATATTTTGGTAATAAGATTTAGTAGCCTATTGAGGAGATCGCCAGAAATAAAAAAAGCAAAAAAAAAACTGTACCACCAAAGGAATTATTTTAAAAATAATATTTAGAGAGGCAGGGGTGGGGGGTGCCATATGACCTAAATCCATCTCTGATGACATGCTAATAGATAGTAAGTCAGTATCCATTTAAATAAATGCCCATGACCCTTTTAATTTTTGTGAGACAATTACACCATTGGTCACAGTTTATCAATATTGTTTCAAAGCCAACTTTATAAATAATTCCCTCACATACACTTTTCTGTCAGTATTTCAAATAAGATGAAATTCAATTAAGGAGATTAAAAAAACATACCACTCAAAATAACATGTAAATACAGTAGATTCACATTATGAAGCTTTCATTTACAAAGCTTTTATGGTCTATTGCATAGGTCCCTAAAAATATCTTGCAGAATTAATGTTAATTTCTGCTCCGATTTATGAAATAAAATTACGTATTCTCTTTCCTTTTTATGAACTTGACTTCCTCACTTTCTTTTCACATTCAATGTGGAAAACTTCGATAAGGCAGGTATGGAATTTCTACAAACTGACTGGACTTTGGATCTCCCGTTATAAACATAATGGAAGGGGGGGGGGAGGAATTTATATTAAATTTTAGCAATACTTTATATGTACATGAAAATCAACATAGTAATTAAATGTCAAGGGTGGGTCAGGGAGTGTTTACATTAGTTTATGGCCTCATTTGGGAAACTGCGAAGCAGAGTATGATAAAACTTGATTTGACGTACATATTTTGTCTGAGCTATACGGAACAAGGAAAAGGCTCATGCTGGGCTCAGGCCTACAGTTTTCTGAGGAATCACAATATGTTAAGGCCCAGGGAACAAAACCCCAAATTACGGAGAGTCAGGCCTGTAGCCAGGATAAAGGGGCAACTGTGGCACAGGACACCCAAGGATTGTTCTATATAATATAAATAGCTCAATGTGGGGCAACTGGAGCCATGCCTGGCTAGCCCCGGCTTGTGGTGAGTAGTTAGAAAGTGTCCTTCTTTGGCAAGGTTGGGAATCGAACCTGTGATTAAGACATTCTAGATGAACACGTTACAACTACATATTTCGAATTTAGAAGATAACAACACGTGGGAGGTTTGGTGTATAACTTAATTTATAAATGGGAGCTGCGATGTTAAATTTTGATAGCTATTTCTGAAGCCACATTTGCTAACAATACTCACCTCTTTTTCCAAAGCTGCCTTGTCTCTTGATGGCATGTGGTTTCTCCGCTTTGAGAAAGCTGTCATATTTCTTGCTGGAAGGCACGTCGGACATCAGAACGTACAAAGGATTGTTATGGTAATTTTTCCCGCTCAATCCCAAGTTCTCCATATCAGTTGTGACTTTCTTCCAGTCCTGCGAATTATTCTTTTCAATCGTTGGAATCATCGGCGTGATATCTGATTGACTGTGAAGTTTTTTCATCTCATGCTTCAGATACCTGTTTGTGATATCTGTTTTCGACAGCAGTCTTTCTTTCAAAGCATTCCTGAAGATAGCATTTAAAATTACACAAGAAAAAACAACAGAGTAAACTGTTTATAGTAGTGTTTCTCAAAGTGTGGTCCTCGGCAGCTTATCAAGTGTTCTGTAGGATCATAAAACCAATTTCAGAAAATACAATGAACTATAAATTTCCAGCATAGCTAGAATTTAGGTGAGATTTAAGGAATTTCTCATAAATATTACTTGTTATAAACGTTACTTTACGGCATTTTGTGAAAGATTTGAATACACCCGTGCTGTCTACATTGCTTATTATTATTTAATTAAATTAAAAATGTAATTTTCATTGTAAATTTGACAAAATAAGATCGTAACTTATACTCTCCTTATCAAATAGCGTTACTCTAAAAATTATTTTGTTTCAGGTGGGTTTGGCAACCAACCCATATTTTAAGGACATGGTCGGAAATTTTAGAGATTTTCTGCCAAAAGTTCATGCTTTTTTAAAGTAAAAAGTACAACTAAAAAAGCTTAAAATTTACCGAAAAAGAAGTTAAAATTGACTATAATTTATATTTCAAGGGATGAATAAATCTCTCCTACCGGAGCCCTTATATACGTATAAAAGCCTGCCAATAAATCACATAAATCGAAGGTTATTTTGGCTATGCCTTTCCTTGGCAGAGGGAGGATTAGCTTGACGGTGGCTGAGTAGGGCTTAATATTATTAACCATAGTTGGCAACCTTAATTTCAGCAATATATTTTTTAATGGGCGAGCAACAATTCCACCCCTGGTGTTCCGCAAAAATAAAGGAATGCTTGAAGCGATACGTGAGTGACCAAAGTTTGAGAAACACTGGTTTATAGACTATATATAGTTTCTAATCTGTGGCTTTCTCAAAACATTTCAACTGGTAGAGATTGGGCTGTTCTCAAGAAGAAAGGGTCTTTTCTTCCAAGCGTTTAATGCCACAAGAGGAAATGGTTTGCAAAATTTAAAACACAGAATAAAAATATGTTAAGAACGTGTGTATAAAAACTAGAAATACAAACACAGATATAAAATCAAAAACTTCATACATTATTATAATTCTCATTCTGAATAAAGAACGTGAGCCGTTCAAACTACACTTCTTCTACAACTGAATGATGTGTAGAATCGCTCGATGAACGTTTCTGCCCATATTAAACACATATTTGTTTCCTCGTATTTTATATTCATGGATGATGCAACAAGTAGTGATACTGAGCGAGGGGATACACTGGAAATCTGCCTATAATGATACTGAAGGGACTGGGAAATGCATAGTTATACACAAGGTGGAATATAATGATACATTTCGTATCTGTCGGGACAGGGAGAAAACATCGTTACATACATTGTTGTAGATTACACTGCATATAGTTTACTAATAAAGCTAAATAAATTATAAAAGGTATGCAAAACTTTTCTATTATATTATGTACATTGTACATGCATATAAAATTAAATAATGCTATTTATTTATTACGATAAAATTTCGATTATTCGGGGGGTGGCATGATTACTGCGGATAAGTGAATTCGTGGATAATCTGAAAATAGGAAAATATTAGTAGAACTACATTGACCAAACATCAAAATGTCAAAAAATTACTTATTACTGAAGACCGGAAGTTTAGGCATTGGAAAAAAAAAAGGGAACAGCATTTAAAATTATGAAAAAAAGGTATATAAAATAAACGAAAAAAAAAAACCATTTTTATAAAAAGTTAAGCTAAACATTCAAGAAAGTACTATAAGGTTTTAAGACTGGGTTTAAAAATGAAATGTACATATTCCCCAAACTGTCTTAAAGCTAAAATATTAGAAGTTGACATCATTGAAGGAAAGAAAAGAAAAAAATATTAAAAAATTCTCTTACCTTATTGTATTTTTTGTGAAGCTATTTCCTGATGGAAGATGCTCCTTCGTTCTCATTTCAGCTGAAAAAGTTAAATACTTCGATTAAAACAGTTTTCACAAGAAATTATTCACAACAATTTAATATATATTATCATCGACAAGAAACACTATACCATTGAATGGAGGTCTTACAATTACACATACACTCACTTTCAGGAGTGGATTTCAACGATGTGGAATTGATAAGGTCGTAGGTTTCCTTGCTTAAGGTTTTGTAGTTTGTGGATGATTTATCATCTCTGTTGTTGCCTTTTCCTTTATGCTGATCCACTGGGCTTCTGGCATTTCTCGTGAAGCCTGTATCTTTCGTTGGAATGACATCGTCTTCTGGATGGAAAGGTACCGAAGACTTTCGACTTTTGCTATTTCTGATTGAATTCGAAACGTACCCGTTGGTTTTGGAATAATCGGTGACCTGAACCGTTTCTCTTCTATTTACCCAGTCCGTAAAGTTCTGAAATAAGATCAGATTTTGTAGTATTTCACACAAATACACACACAAAGCGTCAGTTATTAATTGACAATAGTTTGAATATTTCATCGCATTCAACATGACACATTGATGCAGACAGCCAAGCTGTATTGGGAATTGAGCCTAGAACCCCAAGAATTATAGGCCGGTGCACCAGCCGCCATTTTCCTGCACACTTCCTGTTTCATTTTTCATTGGTGATAAAGGTTTCCACTTTGGAGCAATGATCGCTATTTTGGCATAAAAATAATCAACAATTCGCAATTACCCGACGATTGTGAATATTGACGCAACTTTTAAGATGTCGCCAATAAATACAATTTGCAACCCTAGCTTAGTTTTCGATTAATGTAAAATTATAATGCAAATAATCAAAACAAACTTTACGCTGCAAACATTCTATGTTTATTCCTCGAATGATTAGAACAATTCCCAGTGGAACACTCGTCCATTTCACCTTATTTTATTAAAAATAACATCCTTGTAAATCACTCAACTTTAACACAGCAGTGAATGGAGGTAACTGGATACGGTGGCAGGAAAATAACGGCTATGTACCAGCTCTCTTTTCTAGAGCGTCTTAATTGAGCTCAAGCCCTGCGATGACGTAGTGGTAATGAGTTTGGTTACTATGCGATCATTCTGAGTTCGAATCCAAATGAGTAGCCAAGACTTGCCATTTTTCTTCTGTAGCTTAATTCCCCATGGGACAGAGCTTCGGAATGCTCGGAAAACTGTAGGTTCTGGTGTAGTGTTATGGTAGCTGTCTACGAATCCAGCTATGTGGATGTGAAGGTTGTGGTTTTAAGACTAGAATGCACAGTGGATGACAATCTTTCCATCTCTTCTAGATGCCCGTTTGGAGCTCTTGGACTGCTTGTTGACGTAGCATGATCTAGGTCGTCCCAGCACCATGAAACACAAAGCAACTAAAAATCTATGCGGAATTCTTCTGTTTTTTGGAATTTCCATTATCCATTTTATTTGACCTTTCACAAGTCTTTTACAGTGTCTTCATATTAAAGCGAGAATTTCTGTTGCCTATCGTTAATCAATTACTTTTCTCCACTGCTAGTAACAAAGGTTGGTTGGTTGTATGTTTATGGCACAAGGGTCACTGCGCCAGACTGCTAGGAATAAAAATAATTGCTTTACGTCATAAAGCTAGAATTACCCAGTAGCATAAAAAGCTAATTTTTCGAAAGCATTCTTTATGTACACATAAACGATAAAAGCAAAATAATTAGAACGATACAATAATAATAGGAAACACAAAAAACTAACTAAAAGGCAAAATATAACATGTACACATTAAAATAAAAAACAGCTAAAAGCAATCTTTTAAATACTTTCCACAGTTATAGCAGTTTTCAAATTTCGGAATTCATTCTGGTTTAAATACTTTAGTTAAGATAAGTTAATGCAGAGGGTAGACAAATGCAAATTTCGAATCTATTGATGGTTGAGAATACCATACCTGTTCCCACAAAGGGAACCTGAGGGGACAGACGTGACAGTTTCAAGCGTGTATGTACTTGAAGATAAGAATTCCTATTTTATAGCATAAAGTAGCTATTTCATTTTAAAGTAAGTATCAAGCACTGCATCTTTATTTATAACATACAGAGTGCTGTAATCACATAAAAATAGTTACATTTTCAGTTTTTTGCGAAGTCGTTATTTTCACTCCTGGGAATGTGGCATTTCTCTTGTACTTGCCGCATACCGTGTTACGAGGGAATCTTGAGAGCACTTCAAACCACCTGCAAATAAAAAAAACCCACATTAACACTAGGTTTATCATGAGTTGACATATACCTATTTCTACCAAAGGGGTCAAAACGGCCCCCTTTTGGTATTTAATTAGAAAAAATATAAATTGACCTATCTATTATGAAGTTAAAGTAGAAAAAACACACCTCAATAAAATTACATCAGTTATAATAATCAGTTTTTCTTATTTTTGATATTTTAACGTAAAGCATTTTTTATAAATTGCATTTTTTTTCCCCGTACATACTCCATAGACACATCTTTTGCAACTGCCACAGGTAACTTGAGTTTTATTTTCATTGCAAAGGCCTATTTGGCATTTTTTTTCTTGTTCCGGAACTCACAACTGCATCCACCAATAGCTCATTCAAATTTTCTGATTCAGATGAACCAGTGTAATTAGCAGCAAGTTCTTCTGCTATTTAGATTAGATTTGCGATTATATGTCTCATAAAATATGGCAAGAATTTTCTTGAAGAAAATTAATGAAAAGTTTTCTCAGAAGGGTCAAAATGACCCCTTGGTAAATCGAGTGTTAAATGTAACCACCAAACAAAGACTTAATTCTGGCAATAACATTTCATACATCATTATTTTTATACAAAAAATCTGTTTTCCATTATTTTTCAATATCTTAAGTAAAATTTTTAACTTTATAAGCGGGCTTACAGTGAACCGAAACTAATCTAGTTACATAATGCAACGTTTCTACATCATTCTGTTTTGCTTCGAGTAAAAGGTGGGTGGTTGAGTAGCTAGCAATGGAATCTTCAGTTAATAAGTAACAGAGGGACCTCCATGTGCAGTGGATCTGTATGAGAAACGAGGTGCAAATGCCAGTATTACAAAGAAAGTCACAGTTGCCTTTATCACTGTTCTAAATGATCGTGTGACATAACAAATAGATATATATACAGTGAAATATATCTTCTGGCGTATGGGAAGTAAAGGAGCATCAGAAGCATAAGGAACCAGGCTTTAATTGGACAGTTCGTGAACTCCACATAGGCATAACGGCACAAAGAATACACTACACACTTGTGGGAAAATGCATGGTCAGTTAAATCATATTAATTTAGGTCCACGGTTTATATTTAAGGTAAATGGTTTTATTTTGTCGAATTGTGTAAGGGAAGGTAAGAACAACGTTGCCCCCACGATCAACAGTTTTTAGAGGGTTGGAGAAACCCCAGTCTAATAAGTGGAAACCGATTCTTCGGCACTGGCAGGCCAGGCCCCGCCACTTACATGCCAGTGCCATAGAACGGGTCTTTTCCTCCTACTAATAGGAGACTACCCCAAAAAAAACAACACTTGAAATACGTATTAGTTGGGGGGGGGGAACTAGTGCTTGCGGCCGGAGGAGGTATATCAAATTTTGTATTGGGTTTCAAAGTATAATCTAAGCACAATGGCAAGGCGCGTTATCATATTGGAAAATGTAATTTTTCTTAAAAAAAGGTGGAAGTTAGTTGGATAAAAAGTGGTGCAGTGATTATCCAGGTATTATAATTAAAGGTACTATAATTCAGATATATCAAACCACAAGTGCCAAACTCTGGGAATCAAAGAGCATTCAGCGTCATAACTACCCTCACCCTGGTTTTGAACATCTTTGGAACATCCACATATTGGGAATTTATACTGTTTGCATCTGGCAGTACGATGATACAAAGAAAACACGCTTGCCAACTGTACAGAAAGTCTGTGTCCTCGAATCCTGTTGGTACTGAGTATGTGCCCCTTATTTTGTACATTTACATTGACCTATCGAGGGTGTCATGCTAGAAGGGTGTATCAATTTAAACTTTCTATGGTACATACATTCTTGTATGAAACCCCCAATACATATGCAGTGGTAAAGTAATTAAAAAACGAGCCTTGTCAAGAGTTAAAACAGATACGCAGATTCTTACTTTTTTGTTTCTTCTTTACTTGTTCCCTTGATGAAATGGACTTTCTCTGGTAATGTTATGGCAAGGGCGAACTGATTACCCGTCACACTTTCAGCATCTGTCACTTCCAGAACACAGTTCATGTCAATTACAGCTTGGGGAACAGTCTCAGGCTAAAAAAAATAGAAAATCAGGCAACAGCAAAAATAAAAATCGAAATTTTTAAATTAAATTTGGAGAAAAAGCAGCTAATGTTATCCTTAGTCAATCTACCTGAAATTGACTGACAATAATACGGTCAATCAGACAACTTGTTCAAAACTAACTGACAATCATACTTTTAGAGAGTAAATTTCCCCGAAACTGACTGATGAAATACGGTCAGCGGGTAGTTAATTTGTTAGAGTAAATGCAACAGGCATTGGCAACACATCAGTGCAATGCAAGACTTATGTTTAGCATAATTGTTACTCACGCATTCGTCCACCGAGTACGCTAGTTCTCCATCATCATACAGCATAAACCATCGTCGCTGCCATCTCTGAAAAGAAAATTTAATATAAATTAAATAATACTACAATCCACATGGCAAAATACTGAATAAAATAGATGCAATAAAAATGCAAGAAAGAATGGAGAAAAGCGTTACAATTTTGAATTGTATGACAAAAATTTCTTTCTTCAAGCTCTATAGAAGTTCAACAATAAAAATTGCAGAGCCATTCCACTGGTAACTGACTGACGTTCTGAGGTCATATTTTGTACTATATAACATTACAATTCTACAAAAATTCTACTAGAAGAAAGCATTCATTTATTTTCTGGAAAGGTACCATCATCTGTCTTCTATGATACATTTCATGCAAATATAGTTACCATAGAATGTTTTAATGAATTTTTAAACTAACCGACATCCACGCAACTTCAGTTGTTACTACAAGTGATACAGTTTATAATAAGTTTTATTTATTTTTCACTTGTACAGTACAAATATTATACATTACGTTATTTCTACTTTAAATACATGCAAACCATTTGACCATACAAGGAAAGTTCCGAGGAAAATATCTTCTTGGATGTAATAAACCTAGGACCTCGAATAAATTAATCAAAGACAATCATGTTAATAGCACCAAGTTAAATACAAAAATTAATCTATTTGATATTAGTTCACTACAATCCACCAGGTCGTTAGTATATTATAAATTTAATTTGTTATGTGACCAATGTTGAGATCAAGTACTCTCTTAATTTATTTTTAAATTTTTTAATTATGTTTAATTTTTTCATATCCTCAGGTAATTTATTCCAGTTAATGTTACTTCTCCCTGTTTCAGTTCTTATTTTTGGTAAAATTAAGTCATTATATTTTCAGAAAATATTTCTTTCTCTTTCATTATATTTACTTTTTATTAACTCCATGTGATTGTTTTCCTTAATTCTTTCACGCATTTTAATCAAAATACAGTATTCATATACAAATTCAAATGGTATGATACTGTATTTAATTAATATATTTTTCCAGTTCATTCTATTATTCTTGTCAATTAGCTTCATTGCTTTTTCTGTATATTTTTCAATATATTTCCATTAACTATGCCAACATCTCGCCATATACAGTTGCAATACATAAGATGATTCTATATCATGGGGTAATAAAGGTCAATATTAATTTTATCTGTCAATATATTACCTATTCTTCTTAGTATGCCTATGCCTTTACCTTTTTATTTTTTTTTTATTTAATTTTTTTTTTTTTTACAGAATTTACTTGAGTATTCCAATTCAATTCATCTGTTAGTTGAACTCCCAAAAATTCTAATTGTTGTTGATTGATTGATTGTTTGGCTTTTTTATGGCGCAAGAGCATCTGGGCTATACTGCGCCATACTGCATAATTGTTGTACCACTTCAATTTGTTTATTGTTACTAATTAAGACTGAATTATTGTATATGTCGATATTAATATTTTTGCTTCTACTTCAGAAAATCATTACTTTAGATATATCTACATTTAATTTCATTTGATTTACATAAACCATTTCTCATATTTTTTTTTATTTCACTGATGCATATTTCTATTATTTTTTTTAGGTTCTGACCAGTAACTATGACACTTTTATTATCTGCAAACAATATTATATGATCCATATCTGAAACATTAAATATATCATTTACGTATATGGAGTACAACAGTGGTCCCAAATTGGACCCCTGCAGCCTCCATAGTTATTGCTACTCATCATTTTTGATGTTTTACCTCCAACACACACTATTTGTTTTCTATTATTTAAATAACTGCATAATAATTTATTAATTTTACCTCTTAATCCATAATTATTTAATTTTTTTATTAATATTTTTCTATTTAATACATTGAACACCTTACTCAAATCACAGAATATCCCTATCCTATATTCCCTATTTTCGATTGCTTAATGTATTTTATTAATTGTTCTAAGTAATGCTGCTTCTGTTGATTTTCCTTTTCTAAAACCATGTTGATATGTATCCATTAAATTATTTTTTAAATAAATTTTATTATTCTATTGTAAAGTAGTTTTTCAAATAATTTCGCAAAAACTGATGTCACTGCTATTGGTCTATAATTTTCTTTACAGTCTATTTTACCCTTTTTATAAATAAGTATAATTTTAGATATCTTCTTTCCATCAGGAATTTCTTCCTTATCTATAATATTATTAAATACAATCAATAAGGGCACAACCAACAATTCCGCACTTTCCTTCACAATTTTTGGGTGAATCTCATCAACACATTCTCCTTTTTTTACTATTAAGTTTTCTTATTTCATTTAATAATTCAAAATACATTATTTGCTCAACATACATAGTTTTATCATGATTTTTGCTCATATATTCTTTAAAGACATTCTCAATATATCTTTCTCTATCTATTATTTTTTCAGATATTTCAATAAAAATTTTTTTGAAGCAATTTGCCATTTCCCCCTTTACCGTTATAATTCTATTATCATCTTTTATTAATTTTATTTCTTTATTTTTATTATCTCTACACAATAATTTATTTATAAACTTTCAATTATTTTTATTATCTACATTAATCAAGTTTTCATCTAAATATCTTTTTTTGTGCCAAACAATTGATTTAGTTATACAGTTTCTTAATTTTTTGAATCTTTCTAAATAAATCAATTTTTTTGTTCTTATAAATCTCTTAAATAAATTATTCCTTTTCTTTATATTGTTTTTGATTCTGTTGTTTATCCAGCCCTTATTATTTATTTTATCTTTAATATATTTCAATTAAATTTTTTTTCATATAATTCTTTAATTTTTTTTAAAAATATAACATTTGTTATTATGATTTAATTGTATGTCCCAATCAATTGATCTCAAGTCTTCCTTAAATTTATTAATATTTCTTTTCTCAGGTTTCTAATTCCCCTTTTCTTATATTTTTTTTTACAAATTTTTCATATATCCCTACTATAATATATATAATCGTTTATTTGATAATCTAAGACACACAATTTATATTCCCTAATATTTGTAAAACACACATCAATTATTGTAGATGAATTTGTAGTTATTCACTCGTGGAATCTTTTATTACATTTTTTAGTCCCATTATTTTCATTGTATGTAGTAAATTGTTTTTTATACTTGATTCTTTGTCAATATATTTAAATCTCCAATTAATAAAATGTTTCCATTTTGCAATTTCTCCCATTTCTCGTATAACCAATTAGTTAAACTATTTACATTACTACCAGGTTTTCTGTATATGACTCCTATTCTTAATTTCCCTCTTTTTACTCCTATTATTTCCCAATCCTCATTTAATTAAATAATTCCATTCCATTTTACAAAATTTTCAGGTTTGTAATTAATGTAAATGGGTACTCCACCTCCTCTTTTTTTTTCGCATTACATGATACTCATACCAACCTGGAAACTCCATATGATCATGTTCTTTTGACCAAGTTTCTGTAATTGCTAATAAATCTATTTTGTAATATTTGTTATCCATTAGTAACTCTATTTCATCCACTTTGTTATTTATACTCCTGGCATTGATGTGTAATATTCTTAGTAAATCTTTATCATTTAGGCACTCAATATTCCCACTATTATAAATGTTATTTATATTATTTACTCCATCCCTATTAAAGCATTGTTTACATATATTACACATATTACATTTCTGACACTTATTGCATTTTTTACACTTATTAAATTTTTTATGCGCATTAAATTTTTTATGCATATTACATTTTTTATATATATTACATTTTTTAGATATAACACATTTTACATATATATTGCTTGCATTATTTGATTCATCATTATCATTATTACATTTATTACACTTTGTATTTTCTAACATCTGTATAATAGCATCATCAATATCATCACTCCAATTATCTATATCATTTATACTGTCTACAGATTGACCATTTGTGTTCACATTATTGTATTCTGTACCTGTCTCATAATTTATCAGACCTTTAGTTAAACCATCCTCAATTAATTCACCTTTCATTTCATGAATATCTATAATTTTGCAAGCAGTACCAAATCCAATATTTTTATCCACATTAAATAAATTTTCCATTGTGCTCACATTATTTTGATTGCTATTAATTGAATTACACAAATTATTTACATAATTTTCCATACTTCTTTGTGTCTCGTTAATTTTATCTATTCTACGGTTAATGTCATTATCATGGGAATATTCATTAACAAAATTTAACATCAAATCGAAATTTTTAACAATGTTATTATCAAAATTACTAGCACGTTCATTATCAATATTATTAACATCATTTAACAACATTACATAATTGCTTTTATTATTTGACTCCAAGTCGACATAATCAACAATGTTTTTATCACCGATATTTTTAAATCACAAATTAGTAATACCATCAGTATCAACCCCAAAACCACTCTCAATAATAGTCCCATTATTTCCAGTTATAAATTGTCATTGTAGTTTGTCGATATCAGAGTAGTTATTAATTACGATAACACCACTGTTAGCATTTTTTCTTATTTTTATTTTGCCATTTGTTGTCCAGAGATATTTCCAATCGTATTCCTTTTTCTTTCTCCATACCTCTGTAAATAATCTTCTCCTGAAGGGGCAAAGATGTTCATTAATATAAATAATGTTATTACCATTTTCATCAGTTTCATTTTCGATAATTTCATGTGCTCTTATTTTAATTATTTTCTTTTTTAACATCAATTAATTTTTTGTTTTTCTGTTTAAAAATCTCACTACAATTTTATTATTTTTGTTCAGTTCCATGCCTGTTCTGTGGGCTGTCTCTATTTGATCTAAACTTACATTCATATCCAATTTTTTACATAACTTTAATACCAAATCTTCAGTTTTCATTGTCCTTATATGCAAGTCCAGTAATTTCCACATTGTTCCTCCTATTATATTGTTCAATCTCGATTTGGCAATTTATGATCTCATCCATCTCATTTTCTAATGATTTTACTCTTTCTCTTAATTCATCGTTTATTCTCTTTCTCTTCCCCTATTTTCACTTTCATTTCTCCACTCTCTGAACTCCTTTTTTAATGCACTGTTTTCTTCCAAAACTCTTACAAATATCCTGGACATACCCATAAATGTAAATCTCATTTCCTCATATTTATTTTTCATTTTCTCTATCCTATGTAATTCCGTACCTCTTTGAGTCTGTCTTTCTTCAATTTCCCTCATACCTTTATCTCTCTCAATTCCCTTATTATTCCACATATTCCCGATTCTCCTTGGTCCAGATCTATTGGACTTATTTCTACACTTTCATTTCCGTCTCCTTCCATTTCCGATCTCCTCCCTCTACCACTCTTATCTGATATCACATCATCATCCTCTCCACACTTCTTTTTTGGTTCTTTACCATTTTTATATATAGTCTCAATTATATCAAAATATAACAGATTTCAATGGAATTACTTTTGCATTATTATTCACAGGACTCCAGTTTAGTTATTATGATCATAACTCATTATTTTTAAGTAAACACATCTGGAGTTACAGTTACTAGTTATGCAAAGTAAGTTTTAAATGTTGCAATTCATGTTTCACTGCACTACCTTAACAGTCCATTAATTTAGTTTTGTGCAGTAATGTCTCGTACATTTAGTCGACTGTATTAGAAACGTCACTTACCACTTTCCGACTTAATAACTTCGTATACATCAGTAATTCTGTAAATGCATTACAGCAAAATCGATGCAACCCCAAATTTGCATGATTACCAAACACTAGTAAATGCCACGTATCAGTCAATGGCAATGTCTTGAAGATTCGCAATTTCTCCACAATAAATATAAAATACGATATCTTTTTGCCACTTATCGCAATATCTCGGTTTAACAATTTACAAGAACACTAATTCAATCTCGATTACGACCAATAATAGCACTTACATACATTTTTTAGGGGCATAACTTTTACACTCCTTGCCTTCTAAACGCCCTCTGGCGGAACCTTTAATGCAACAAATCAAAATACTTTTCTCTAAGTCGAACAGCAGTAAAGAACAAAAAATTGAGGATGAATGTAGAGTTTTCAACAAGAAGTGGGAACTGCAGTATTTTTGTTGTGAAAGTGAAAATCGTGTGATGTGCCTCATATGCAAACAGATGTTAACGATCACAAAGGAGTGAAACGTAAGACGTCATTTTCAAACTGCGCATGGAGAAAAATATGAATCGATACAAGGACAATTTCTGGATGACCTACTTACGAAATTAAAAGCTGGTTCAAGTGCTCAACAAAATGCATTTCAGAAACTTAATATGCTAAAAAAAGATAACGTGATGGTAAATCACATCTTATCAAAAACGATTGCAGAAAATTCTAAGCCTTTCACTAAGGGTTTGTTTATATAAGAATATTTAATCAAAGCAACAGAGTATATTTGCCCTGAAAAGGTGAACGCATTTCAAGAAATCGCTCTTTCGCCAAACACAATTGTCACTAGAATCGATGGATTAGCTTCAGATATAAAAGTTCAACTAAAGCAGAAAATAGCAGGGTTCCTTTATTTTTCACTTGCAATTGACGAGAGTACAGATGTAACAGATGTTGCCCAGTTAGTTATTTTTATTCGCGGGGTAAACGAGAACCGTAAAATAACCGAGAAGCTACTCCAGTTAACACCAATGCATGACACTAAAAGAGTTGCTGATATTTTGTAGAATAACGTTTGAAGAGGAATATTT